>VZTV01019724.1:461-12345 GCA_013400875.1 Anhinga rufa
GAGTGAGGGTCCCTTTGGAGATGTGACAGCATGTGGGGACAAGTTTGGGGGGCCCTGTGGGGCTGGGGACGAGTGAGGGTCCCTTTGGAGATGTGGCAGGGTCCCTGGGGGGATGTGACAGTGTGTAGGGAGAAGCCGGGGGGCCCTGTGGGGCTGGGGACGAGTGAGGGTCCCTGGGGGGACGTGGCAGGGTCCCCGTGGGCATAGGGATGTGTCAGAGTTAGTGAAGGGATGTGGCGGAACCTTTCTGGGGACATGAGAGGGTCCCTGGGGGGATGGGGATGTGGCAGGGTCCCCATGGGGACATGACAGTGTGTGGGGATGTGGCCAGGTCCGTGAAGGGGCATGGTGGGGTCCCTGTTAGGGAGGGGATATGTCACGGCCCTACAGGGACCCTGCCAGAGTATGTGGGGATGCGGCGGGATCCCTGTGGGGATGAGGACAAGTGAGAGTCCTTTGGAGATGGGGATGTGTCAAGAGTCCATGAAGGGACATGACAGCATCCCTGTGGGGACATGACAGCATGTGGGGACGTAGTGGTGTCTCTGTGGGGACAGCGATGTGGCAGGGTCCATGGAGGGGCATGGCAAGATCCCTGTTAGGGATGGGACATGTCATGTCCCCATGGAGACCCTGCCAGAGTGTGTGGGGACAAGGCAGGTGCCCAGTGGGGAGGGGGACAGCCCTAGCAGAGGGAGCTGAGCCTGGTGTTTGTGGACTCAGGACATCTCCAAGCCACAGCCATGGCTCTCTCTGCCCTGTGCTGGGAACCAGGGGAGAGGAAGGAAGTGGCCCAGGGAGCCACTTGTCCCCCTTGCTCCTTGTGGGTGCCATGCTGGGGGCCAGGCTGGTCCCTTGCCAGCAGCAGGGTGGGCTGGGGTCCCCATGGAGGGCTGGTGTGGGCGGGGGGATCCGCACGGCAAAGGGGAGAGTTTGGCTTCGGCTGGAAACCGTAAGGCTGAGGTGGAAGGGTCTGCTCCCGCCCGCCTCACCACCATGGCAGGGATGGGACGAGGCTGCCTGGCACAGGGAGGAGGAGGAGGAGGAGGCAGCTTAGGATAGCCTCCGCTTTAACCCCCCAGCTGCTGGAGCGAAGCGTTGCCACCCCAGCCCGCTTTTGTTCAGTTTCTGGTTTTGTTGTCGCACGTTCAGACCGAAATAGCAAAAATCCCTAATAGGAAGCTTCCCCTACCCCGAGCCCTCTGGCTTGTACCTCACTTCAGCAGGTTTCGTGACTCAGCAGCCCAGATGGAGCCGTCCCTCAGAGCCCTCAGCACCAAATCTGTTTATTGCTCCAGAGGCTGTTTTTCCAAGAGCCTCGCTGCTTTGTAACAGCCAGCGCTCTTCCTTAAAACCCTGCCTCTCCAGCGAAGGCTCTCGTCACACTCAGCGCGGAGGTGGGCAAGGAGCAAAAATAGACAAATTAAGAAAACCTCAAAAGGCCAAAAAATGAAAATGTAAGGATTTCATCTCTGCAAGCTCGAAGTTTGCTTTGCCTCCACATTGCATCAGCTCTGCTCTGCTCTTCCTCTGCTGCCTTCCTTGGAGCTGCACTGGGAGGGGCAGAGACGACCCCCCGGCGATCTCAAGTCTTGAGAAGCTGAGAGATGGGCTGAACCTCTGGGGGTGCCTCCTCGGGAGCTGGGGTCATGGGTGTGTGCCCTCAGCTGGGGGCTCGGAGCCCCTGCAGTGCGGTGGCCTTGGTCCCAGGGAATGCTGAGGATGGGTTTGGGGCGGCAGGCTCAGCAACCTGTGGGGTTTCCTCCCCAGGAATTCAAACCCCTCATTTTCCCCTCCCTTTGACTGTCATTAAATGAGAAAATAGGCTCTTGCACAGCCCTAGCCGCTTGTCCCAGGTGGTTCTTAACTACTTGAACAACTGTGCACAGTTTTTAATGCTGGTGTAACTTGTGCTTTTAACCTTTGCCCTGCTGGGAGCTTTATGTGTTTTTTAGCATGGGTTAGAGGAGGCAAAGAGGGAAAATTGGGAGGCCTTTGACCCAAGGATGGGAAAAGGAATTGTCAGCTCGTCCCCGCACTCAGCCCCGGCAAAGGGTTCACTTGTGGGCAGCTGGGAGTGAGAGCGGGGAAGGGGTGAGCTAGGGGCACTCTGGGCAGGTGCTGAAAGGCTGGTGCCCTCCACCCCTCCAGCAAAGAGCCATTTCGGTCAGAACGGATGTGCGGAGGGGCTGGTGGGACCTAAAGGGTTTGCTTTTGAGCACAGGGGAGGTGTCGGGCAACAAGTGCTTTCTTGGATGCCTGCTCACCCTCTACGCTGGCATGCGGGGGCCAGCGGTGCCTCCGTGGGACCCCTTACCCCAGGAAGGCAGCCCATGCTCCCATCAGGTACTGACCAGGTTGCGTGGGGCAGCAGCAGCTCTCCTGTAAGCCAGACATCATGTTGTGAGCAGGATTCCCCTGCTTCCCATAGGAACCTGTGCGTCTCTTGGGAGAGATATGAAGACTGTGTTGGGAACAAGATGCTTGGAGCAGGACCAGACCCTCCCAATTACGCCTCACGGTGCCTTTGGGGGCAATGCCATTGGAGGGGCTCAAACCCACCTTACCCCAGCCCAGCCTGGCAGATACACACCGCCGCTGTGCCCAGCGTGCTGGGCTGAGCACCACACGGTGCAGTCCTGGGCACATTCCCGAAGGGTGCGCCTGGCCCGCAGTCCATTAGCTGGTCATTAGGGCTATTAGCTTAATCACCGGGGTGTTTTCCTGCCACACTCTGTGATCAGCATGTGATCAGCAGCCCGCAGGGTCATGCAGGCCAGCTGAGTGGGGAGCAGATGGCTGCTTTCTGGACGGCTGTGGCACGCGTGTGCAGGGATCCAGCGCCATCCATCCATCCTCTCCAGTTTCCATGGCTACGCCAGAGTTTACTCTTCCCCGCCTTCGGCCGCTTGCACGGGCATGATGGAAATAAAGGTCCCTGCGTGATGCAAAAAGCCCAGGGACGTGGGACCTCCTGGTTTTTGGTAGCAACAACTGCATCCCAGGGTGGTCAAACCATGGAGCAACAGGCACTGACCATCCCGGCAGCACTGGTGTCCCAGCAGAAAGGCACCTTTACGGTGCTTGGGAGAGCTGTGACACGGTTTGGGGTGCTGCCTTCTCCTCCTCACCTCCCTGACAGGCAGCAGGGACCCAGGGAAGGCAGCGAGTGATCTTCTGGGGATAAATCCAGCCGGAGAGCCATCGGCCACCTCTCATTCAATGCGAGGTGACAGCATGGAGCAGAGATCCCTGAGCAGGCGCTCAGGCTATGACTTCTTAATGGGGGAAAACAAAACCTGAGCTTTAGGTCACCGCGTACAATTTAAGTGGCCCAATACTGGTCAGGTCACTGGAGGCCTCTCTGGGGAGGCAGGGGGATGTCAAAACACGGCAGGGTTTTTGTTTGCTTTCCAGTGACACGAGGAACAGAGGGGGTGGCGCATTCCAACCCACAGACCAAGTCCTCCTGGGCAGGAGCAGATTTTGGCTTAGGGGCTCCTGGGTCACAGTCAGCTGCGAGGGTGTGTGACTCTCCAAATCCGTGGGGTGCTCTGAATCACGGGGCTGGTGGGTGAAGTGGGAAGTGTTTACGTAGCCCAGGTGTGTTGCACCCAGCCGCGTTAGCGTTAGGCTGTGGGGAGCCACGCATGCCAGAGGCTTAGTCACCTCAGGGGCAATCCTTGTGTCTCACCCCAGCATCCCGGGCATCCCTGCCTGCTCCTGGCTGCCTGGCCTGGCTGCCTGCACTGCGCAGAGGAAAGCACCATCTCCCCAGGCCAGTTTTCTCTCTGTTGTCCCACCTGATGGGCTGTAGGTGACTGTGGCTCTACAGGGTCATGGGGAGCAGCTCCACTATATGTTTGATGTATTGAGGGGTCCTCGCATTGCATTGAGCAGCCCCTTGTTAGGTAGCGGGGGAGCAGAGACAGTGCATTGTGCAGGGACCCAATGGTATGGGCTGTGTTTTGGCAGCTCCCTTGGCGAGATGCTGGGCACAGAGGGGTGCCAGGGTGCTGTTTGGGCTTAGGAGGGTGGGGTGAGCTTCATCTGGGTGCTTGCCTGCTAAGTCACGGGGCTGTGCAGCCATGCGAGCCAGAGCCATGGTGTGCGTGCCTCTGGCTTGGCTGGTGGGTGATGCTTTGCGTCCTTCCCTGACCCCTCTCCCCATGCTGCGGGGAAAGGCTCTGTGGCCAGGCGGGGAAGCGAGGGCTGATGGACTGACATAGCCTGGCAGCTAAGCATCCCCAAAGGTGCTTGCTGCTCCTTGTACCTCTCCCACTGTGGCTCCCTCCCTCCCCATCCCAACCCATGCATCACTACCTGCCTCAGATGGGTTCTCTGCCTCATCACAGGGACCTCCAACGTCTCCAAGCCCAGCCTGCAGCATGCTCCTGCAGGGCCTGCCCCGCCAGCGCTGTGCAGGGGTGCTCTGAGCTCATGTCCCCATCACATTTAATGGGAAGGGCTGGGGAGTGCTTGTGCCTTCAGGTGCTGGTTCATGAAACATCAACTTTCCAGACAGGCTTTGCAAAAGAAATGAGATGTTGGTGATTGTACAGAAAGCTTAAGGGATGCCAGCTTGCTTTCCCTAGTGCAAAAGATGATCCTTGCTTGGGGCCGGCAGGGAGCCTGCAGTGGAGCAGGCATTGCCTAACAGCTCCTGTGCCACTGAGGCCCAAAACGCCGAGCACCCCATGTGCTCAGAGCTTGTGCTTGACCCCATGTCTGGGTTTCTCATGCTCGTTGCTACTCCACTGTTGCCTGTTGGGTTCCCACATGGTCCTGACCCAGTGCCGCCGCGGTGTGCCAACACATCTGGGATGTGTGGTCTGGCTTGTGGTTCCCCTGTGGGAGCATGTTTGGCTCTGTGGGGAGCAGCCAGGCGGGACAGGGGGGCTGCAGGCGTTTTTGTGCGTGAGGCCGCCGATGGGTTTGCTCCCTGGCAGCCTTCATTGGCTCCTGTTGAAGGGAGTGAGATGGAAACACGGGTGCTTTTCCTGTGCCACTGCGCACGCTTTCTCCACACTCGCTAATAAATCTGTGCTGGTTTTTCCCGGAAGGTCGCTGAACCAGTTTGTTGGAAGAGCAGAGAAGAATGCTATGGGGCATCGCCAAGTGGTTTGGATTTTTCCCTTTTCCATGTCACACGGGCCAGGAGGGTGGCTCTGGTGTTTCTTTAACCACAGCTGAAAAGCTGCTGTTCCAGCACAGTGGTGTTTGTCTCCAAAAGGAGGTGGTTTAGGTTTCACCAGCCCCACCTGATGGGAATTCGAGCAGGCACTAAAACTAGGGCTTCTTGTGCCTTCGTTATCGGCATTATCTGCTCCGCTGCAGCGGCTGTGGGGAGCGGGGGAGCCCAGTGCTGCACTGGGGGCGGCACAAGCCCCCGGGATCTGCTCCAGGCAGCCCCCACCTCCCAGGGCTGAGTCACCAGCGGGCTGAGTGCGTTTGCTGCTGGTGTGATGGCAGCTGTGAGACCCAAAAAAAACCCAGCACTGATGCTCTTAATGACAGGCGAATAACACAGCCCCGAAGAAGATTCATACCTCACATACCTCATGCGAAGGCTATTAGTGGTGACTAAGACTGTGCTGGGATGGAGCAGCAACAGCTTCCCCGCATCGCCCAAGTCCTAGTGTAATTAATTCTGCAGGTACCCGTATCGGCACATTAACCCAAACTGGCCGTCTTCCTGCCTGTCCCCAGCCTTGTTCCATATTTAATCTTTCATGTTCACCTGAGTCTCTAATTAAGCCAACTGCAATCCTTAGCTGAGAGCCTGCAGTGCACTAACGAGGTCTGGCATTCCTGGAGCGCCATGCATGCAAGACCTGCGCAGCAGCCCGCCAAAAACAACCCTTGGGCCAATGTTTTTCCCTTTGTTTTCTCCTTTTTTCTTCATTTTTTCTTTTTTTCTTGTTTCCTTTTTTCTTTTTTTTCCTTTTTAAATTTTTTTCCTTTTTTTTTTTTTCTTTTCCCCCCACCCCGGACTAAAACTGGTCCCAAAGCAGAATCTGAGTGAGGGCCTGTTAGTAGTGAGGTTCTCAAAAATGGCATGTGGGAACTGCCTCTCTTCCCCCCCCCGCCTCTTTTTTTTTTTACAGCAAAGCCATGACCAGTTAGTTTGAGGTATCTGAAAAGTGCTTTTATTGGGTTTCTTTTCACTGGCAGCAGCTGTCCAGAGAGCTCGCGTCTGCGTGAGGCAGGGCAGCACCGGAACCCCACATGCTGCTTCCCAAGCGTCAGCCCCAGCAGCCGGCGGAGGAGCTGGCCCGTGGCAGGGGCAGGAGCAGCCACTGGCCTGCCCCTGATGTCCCACCTGGCTGCCCTCCTATTACAGCATCCCAGTTAAAAAAGCAACCACACGCCGAGGCAGTGAATGGGGTTCTGATTTCCCTCCGTTGCTGCGAGGGTCTGGGTGATGGGGAGAGATGCCTGTTGTAAATAGAACAGCATATCCATGGCAACCCCAACTTTTCATTATTGTTAATTACTTGCATAGTGCCAGAGCTGTGCATGGCGCTTCCCAGCGCGGATAAAGATAGATCCCCCCCTTTCAAAGCCTTTCCAAATGACATCGAGGCGACAGCTAGCTCTTGGGAGGCTGGAGCTGGGTCTGGCAGGCAGCGACGGAGACATTTTGTGAGGAGTCGGAGAGGAGCCGGGATTTAAAGGAGGAGGGACTGGCGTGGCAGAGAGGCAGCCAGGAGCTCGGGGCGGCTTTTCTGCTGAAAACCACCTTCCCTGTGTGTCAGAAAATGGTTTCGAGAGGCCATAGCAGTGTGCACGCAGCTGGGAGGAGGGGGACAAAAGCGATGGGGAGAGGGGCTGCCCTGTGCCTGAGCACTGGCTTTTCTTCCTCTCTGTTTAATGGTGCTCGAGAGAACGTGGAGGGGAGGAAGTGCCAGCCGCGACTGTCACTGAAGGGGCAGGGATCTGCTGGCGTGAGCCCTCGTGCCCTGGAGGAGCCTCCTGCGGAAAGCCTGCCCTGGGTAAAACACAGTGCAGCTGAGCTCACTTCTGTGAGGGTGAGCGTGGCTGCAGCTGGCACCGTTTGGGTGGGGTTTTCTTGTCTGTTCATTTGGTTTATATTTTATTGGAAGCAATTTGAAAGCCCTTGGGTGAAGAGGTCCCTGACCTGCCTTCCCCCCATCAGCCACTCTGGCTGCGCTACAAGCGGTTAAGATTTGTGCCCAACACCCTGCTGTTGGCGTGTCTCCTGTGACTGATCGCTCGCCCATCCTCAGACCGCGGGTGTAGGCAGCAGCGGGACAGTCGTGCCTTGGTGGGGTGTGCGTGGCCATGGCCGCGGCACTGGCCAGCCCCCGCATGCCTCCTCCAGCCCCTGGGACCCACCTCGCCCCGAGCCTGGCGCAGGCATGGGTGGAACTTTTTAACCCAATAGCCTTTTCCTGATGTGACTTTTCTGGCTTGCTTTCTGCAGCACAACAGTATACTGCGTTAGAGCCTGGCAATTACAGCTAACAGGAGCAGCAAAGAGGCGCTGACCCTGGCACTGGTGCGCCATAAGCCTCTTACCTTCCCTGCTTGGGAGATGCCCCGTGAAAGGGGAAAATCCTGTTGTTTTTGTACATGAGGGAAGCATCGTAGCCTCGCTTCCCCTCTGCCTCGCACTCTCCTTGGCTCTTTTCTGGTTCCCCTCCTGGCCAGTTAAAGGATCACAGTTCCCGCCTTTCCAGAGGTCTTTCCTCCCTGACGTTTTCTAGATGGCCAAGTTATTTAGCACTACCCACAGCAACAGCTCTGATTTGGGTAGTCCTGTGTTTGGTCAAAGCAGGTCACGCTCACGGTCCTGTCTGGGTTCCTCTGGGGCACAGAAACATCACGGAAGTTTGCTGAGGGGACGTTGCTGATGTTGGGATGGCCACAGCAGGTACCAGTGTATTTGGCTTACCCACTGCTTTTTTTGTACAAGTCATGGTGTAGGAGGCTGGGCAAGAGGAAAGGTAGTCTGGCTGTTTGTTTGATGTTAGAAGATAACCGGGAAGAACATTGCCAAGGATTTACAGCTTACTTTGTCCCTTCCCTTGGCATTCCCAATCTATACAGTCTCAATTTCTACAGACTTTAATCTTCAACATGTAGTTTATGACTGCTGCTTTTCTTTAAATAATAATATTTTCTAAGTAATTTAGTGGTCACATCCATACAGCCACTGTTGTGCATTTATCTCTCTCTCTCATGGTGAGAAGCTGATGGATATAGAAACAGGCAGTTGCATGACCTTTACAGTCTCGCTCGGAGTCCAGGACACAGATGTAAGATTGTTTCAAGTCATTCTGATTTTATTACAAACCAAAATATTTCACATTCAATGGCACCTCTGGTACACAGGATAATTACACTTGGAGGAAAAAAAACCCAAAACCAAACAAACCAAAACCTGAACACCTTAAATAGGTATCAGTACAGTGGTTTTCCATGTGAGATCCCAAAGTTGAGAGCACCCAACATCCCACCTGCTTTGGCTGTTAGGTTACTTGTGGGACATTATTTCAGCATTACACATTGGCAATGGAAGCTGCTTGACAAAAGACTTTACTGCCTAGTACCATACCAAGCTGCATCTGAAAAGAATCATCTTCATCATCCAATTGTATTTTCAAATACAAATGTTTTGTACTGCAGTCCTGCAATGATTCAGGTGATGTGATGGGGTGGGGTGTGTATGTGTGTGTGTAGTAACTTGTTGTACCTCATCATTACTTTGTTGGTCAACTGCGTAGGTCGCTGCTAATGTGGAAAGCTGAGAGAATGAGGCCCCAGGAACAGGAGGGCAGGAGGGCTGAAGTGCGTGCTCTGGGCAGTTTGTCGAGCTCTTCACTCGTTATCTTTTGTGAAAGAATGTTGGGCTACTGGGCATCTTTTTATTTATGTTCTGAAAGGCTGCTCTAGTTGTAACATCCAGCCGTTCCAACAAGCCAGAGCAACGAACACTTAAACTGAGGGATTATATGTAACTTCACAATCACAAATCAAGTAGCAAGCAGATGAAGCTTATTGGTTTGTACAGTGCTCTCGTGCTGTGATATGTGCTAATATCACATAAAAGTAACAACTGTTGAAGAGCTTCCCTGCAATGTCCTTTCCCATCCTTTATCACAATTAAGTTAAAAAGACTGGACCACTGCAAGCTCTATTTTTATACCCTTGGGCACGTGTTATCTCCTTTGAAAGCTGACACTGTTTTAGGAAGGAGTACAAAAAGGGAGGGGACTGCATTTCTATACCCCCGTACTCACAGAAAGTCAAAGTGTGACTCCCATTACGTGCTGCTCTTCTGTCCTCATTCTGTGTCACTGTCAGAATAAAAGTACTGTGATTCTCTTTTTAGTTACAAGAGGTGTTAGAAATGAATGCCCATTCACATTTAAGATTAGCTTACATGGCATATGATTCTTTCCAGCGCTACGTGGCAGCGTAATTCTGACAACAGCAGTGTTAAAAGTAGAGTCAAAAGGAAACCAGACAAAGAAATGTCAGTATTCATACAATTTAACAAAGCTCCCTACTTGTTTTTACATTAAAAAAAAGCCCCAAAAGCTTTTAAATAAAAAGGAAAGGTCCTTCATTCAACACTGTTAAAATCTTTCAGCACTGTCAAAGCTTCTCCACATCTGTCTGCTCCAGCCAAAGCGCTGATGTCTGTCCTCAGGCTTTTGTGATGTACCCTTCCCTGATAAGGAAGTCATAGATTTTCCTGGTTTTGTTCACATCGATCTTGATGAGTGCTCTAGCCTGCGCTAGTCTCAGGCCTCCTTGTTTGTTACACTCGTTCACTAAAGCAGCTTTATATTCTAAATAGGCTCCAGGGACCAACCTCACCATCTGACAGAGCTGGAAGACAAAAGGTGAAGTTAATAAACACTAACACTTATCACGCTCTTTCATTCTGTTGGGAGAGTAACATTGTGAATATTTTTCTGAAAACATTTTAAATGTTGGTTTGTGTTTTGGTTTGGTTTTTTTATTATTGTTGGGGGTTTTTGTATGGGGGAGGCATACAGTAATTGCGTTATGAGCTGTTTTGATCCACAGGTAGGGAGGGGAGGAGCTTGCTGGCTGCTGCATTCAAAAACATTCCTGACTAAAAAATAAACTAGGAGGATGAAAGCAAGCTCTCAGCTCACAGGAGCATAACTATGAGTGTGTCCTGTGTGGGCGTTGTTCTTTACAAACCAAGGAAAGTACACATGCCAGAGACTTGCAACCAGCAATTCAGCATGCTGGCCGAGAGCCAGGGAGGGCATCTGTCTATTAATCCCCTGCAGACTAAGTCTTTAATACCTTTCTACAAAAGCAGCTATGCACACAATGCCTGCCCCCTCCGGAAGTCTAGGATGGAAGCTGTGCAGGAAGGGCATTACGCGTTTGGAAGTTTGGTGAAAGGAATTGCTTTCAAAAGCCCTTGTGCTCTGCTGTTAGGTTGCGATGCTCCTATTTAGCTTCCAAATACCAGCTGCCTTCTAGATGGTGCTCTGTATCGCTCCCAATGGAGATACTGGCTGTCTCCTCCTTTTAATAAGGAAATGCTTAATGATTGTTCCTCATTGATAGGAAATTGCAGAATTCAGAGGATCTCAGACTTTATGTCTCAGCTGATGAGGAAATCAGATTCCCCATATACACTAATGTCCTAGTCACAATTATTTATATGCTGAATGGAGCCAGAAATGCCATGTTCCATGGTGAATCTGTGATCTGATTTTCAATGCTGCCATCTCCAGTGAAGGAGAAACAGCTTCCGCACAGAGGGAAAAGTCTGAAATACGTCTGTGTTTCACATACACTGAAATCTGCCTTGTGGACAGATTATGACTGCTATTTTAAAAAAAAATCTTTTATTTCAATAGTTTTCTAGGTGACTGTGCAAGAGCACTCTCTATGGGACTGCAAACTGCAACACCAACCCACGGCTTAAAGAAAGCCCAATTCCATTCTCTGCCCCGCGTGCATACAAAAAGCTTAATATATGCACTGTGAAGCAGAAATATAAAAAAAACATGTAAAGAACAATACACTGTCATCGCCTCCATGGTTCACACTAGTGTTGCAGTGAAAAACCTACCATAACTAACTGGTAGAGGTTTGGCTGTGAGATATCTATAATATAGAAAGAGTTCCACTATTCAGGCTCAGTGGTCTGTTCGGTGAAGCCCTTGAAGAAATTCTCTGCCGGTTTTAAAACAATTGCTCATTAAGAAAAAAGAACCCTTCTGCTCACCCCAGTCTCACAACGGAGGAAGAGAGGACGTCGGACTCTGGATGTTATAATAGCACGTAATAGCACTGTGGCACACTCCACCTTTCTTTGCTAGATAAGCTAATTTGCTGCAGCTATGTTGTACATATACTACAGTAACTGAAATTAAGAAGCCAACTGGAAAACCTGAATGATTTTTTGTGAGCAGGAAAGAGTAGTCAGGGCATATAGCTGAGGTGA
Organism: Anhinga rufa; assembly: GCA_013400875.1. Taxonomy (NCBI): domain Eukaryota; kingdom Metazoa; phylum Chordata; class Aves; order Suliformes; family Anhingidae; genus Anhinga; species Anhinga rufa. Next base: position 11,929 of record VZTV01019724.1, read on the forward strand.
TATTCACAGCACCCGAGACAGATGGCGTGAGCGCCCCTGCACTGTGAATATAAAGTTTTATAGAGATTATCTTTCCATTCCTTTCTCACCTCCTTCTCCTTCTCATTAAGTTTCTCTGTCCCTGGGAGACCTGTGAGGTTCAGTGGTGGGGCGCTCCGTCTACCTGTGGAGACAAGAGAGGAAAACACTGAAGAACTCTGAGCAGTTTGGCGGTGGCTGTTCCTTAGGTGTGTTATCACAGAAGGCGATGTTAACCCAGTATGAGACAAGTCTTTATAGGCAAGTTATTTAGGGCTTAACAGAAAAACTGCACGGATTTGATAAAAAGGTATAATTTTGCAACTGACATAGTTAAGCACTAGGGATACTTGCATGAGGACTCTTAATGCTGTTAACCCTGGCTCACTGGCTTTTAGG
>VZTV01019725.1:0-16458 GCA_013400875.1 Anhinga rufa
AAAAATAAAAAAAATCAAAGCCATTCCTACACAGTATTTTTCCTGAACTCATAGTCCAAACAGAAACCAATGTATTAACAGAGGCAATAAGTCTAACAGAAGAGTGTGGTCTCTTATGGCGAAGAGACAGATTTAAGAAATGAGTTTATTTTCATTTTTTTGACCAGTAACTTTAAAATCACTTAAAGCTAACTTACCTGAAATCTACTTCCCTCTCAGCAAAATATTGGGTAAATTCTTGTGTTACTTCTTCACGAATTTTCAGTTCCAGCAGTAACTTATTCTTCTTTTCAGTAATAAGTTTGCTCTTCAACTGTTCTATGAGATTCAGCAGCATCTAGAATAACCATTAGCATTAAGTTTTTCATAAAGAAATAGTTTCCCTTAAGCAAGATTTTTCCCATTCCTCAAACTACAACACTTTACTCTTCTAGGTGGCAAAAGTTCTTCCAGTTCTTTTATTAGCTTATTCATAAACAGGAGGATTCATGAACAGATTGAAACATCTGTTCTACCTGTGATACTAGCACAGCGAGTTATAAGTTTGCACAGAGTAGGCATTTGCAAAAGAACATTAAGTTTATTACAAGAATTCTTGAAGTTGTCTTAAAAACAAGCTTATGTTCCACAGGATTTGGCTCTTGTTTTCCAGATGCTCATTTTTGGGGCAATATTAATGAAATCTCCACAAAGCAGTCTCTAGTCCTCTGTTCCTTCCTCCTTGTCTTCCCCAGAAGTAACTAAAACTGCTGTTCTTTAAAAATTGGTTTTCAGAGCTCTCTTGTGCATAGAATACAAAGGAACAGTCTTCTGTATTGCTAAAAAACAGGTAATACTTGCTGTGCATTGACCATAGGTTACCAAAAGGAGAGAAAGCCAAACCTGCATCTCTGAAGGCTCACTCTGTATTTAGACACATTTCATAGTGTCTGTTGTGGGAAAACTCTAAGTCACGAGTAATCCCACCTTTAGTTCTTAACACTGGATTTAGGTAGAATAAGGGTGATAAAAAACAAAACAAAAAAAAAAATAGGTGAGAGATGGGGGAAACCCGGAGAAGAATACCTTGCTTCAAGACTCCATGCTAAACTAATTCTTAAAAGTAGCCCTGACACATACCATATATTCTTCCTTTCCAATAAGAACTTTATTTTCTTTGTGTTTCTGCATGGCTTCTTCTCTTGACATATTGTCCTGTTCCTCCATCTCATCATCTTCTACCACGTCTTCTAAGCTCTTGTCCCATAGGATAGTAGCTCTTTTGCTTGGGATTGATGTTTTGGTGTTACTAAACAGTAATGATTCTCTTACTGATTTCTGGCCAAATGACTGATCTTGTGGAAGAACAGATGTGTCCATAAGTACAACCTACCCAGAAAATAAAAGACCAAAGTCATCAGGAATTTTTAAACCTCTACTGGTACTTTCAAGATATACCTGTTGCACTTTCCTATTGGTCTCCTGAGCATAGTACTCCCACAGCCCATCGTCTGTTCAGAGTCACTACTTAGACCAGTTTCCAGCTAGAGTACAAAGGAGTCACTTCATAGTCTAACCCTTCTTTTGATCCCAGGAACACCAAGCTTCACTAGCTCAACCACCTACAAGAGGGTTGCCACCTCATGCACCAACAGATTTCTCCATTTCCCATACTTCAAGTTTCTAGTTGCATTACACAAATGTCATCCTACAAATTTTTTCTGGAACAGCTGCATCACCCATACCATCTGCTCCTTCTAGTATTGTACTTAACCTGCTTAGTTGAGCCCACATTCCAAAGGCCTGGATCTAATGTACTTTGAACTGTCAACAGAAGTTTTCCGTGGCTTCCATTAACACTGCAGCACTGATCCCCAATACTTTTGTCTTCCAACTTCGCCAGGGTTATATCCCTGCATTTATTCCTACTCATTCTGCTTAACCACTACCTTCCCATTGAAGCCTCTATGGACATAAAGGCAACCTTTCAAACTCTGGTGCTCAACCTATTTTGCCAATATTTCAGGTGGGCAATATTCCAAGTTAATAGTAGAAGAATTTACCTAGATCTCTGGGTATTTCTTCCAAATATAGCAAGTGTCCGGTTAGGATGGACATTTTATAGTAATTATGGATTTTCAGTAAGAGATGCTCCCACACCCGCATTCCAAGAAAAACAGAGTCCCAACAAAGCATTTTAAAAAGATTTACAAGGAAATAAGCCTGACTAGGAAAAATTAGAAGACATGATTGCAACATAAGACAGAAAAATCCAGTAACTAAATTTATACTCTTAGAAGTGAGAGAACCTGCTCTTTAAATGCAAATCATAAGCACTGATCAACAAGATAAACTACAACACACTTACTTTTTGTGCGATGGCCGAGAACTTTAGCACGCTGAGTGTTTCATCATACGTTGAAGCACATTGACTTATGTTTACTATCATGTACACCTTCCCCTTCCCACTGAAGAATCCTTGAAGGAAATGAGTTAATTTACTGTCCCGAAAGGGTATGTGCTGCTGCAACCTTTAAAGACAAAAAGAACAGATTACCAGAAGTTTAATAATATCCAGTCAGAATGGGAGCTATCCAGTCTGAAGACTTAAAAAGATTTATAAAAGCAGTAGTCACTAAATCAATTAAAGTTGTTTTGGACTAGATACATTTATTTGTGAAGAGACCATGTGGCTGTTGTGACTGCTGCTTTAGCAATACAAGCAATGGGAGCACTTAAACCAAAAGCATGTTCAACATTTAGCCTAGTATAGGTCACACAGCCTCACACTACGTCAAACTACACTGCACCTCTCTCCCTCTCCCTTTCCACCTTAGTGAAAAGGACATAGCTAGTTCTAGGCATGCAGTATCCAACATTATCAGAGATTTCTCTTCTCAGTATCCTGCCTCTGAGAACTGAGAGCAGACTAGGCAAGAAAATGAGAACATACCAAACACATGGAGATACTTCTCAGAACTTTTTCCCTAATCTCCCAGCAGTTTGGCATTTCCTAAATCAGAAGTTGTGCCCTTGAATTTAACAGCTAGTAATGTAGTTTTTGACACTTATAGGAAATTTTATGAGAATTCCTAAAACATGACTAAACACACCCTTGCCACTAAATAGGTTGCCTGCGTTTGATACGACAGCTATTCAGTTATATGAATAGTGCTACAGAACTCAGCAAGATAGTGACACTCCTGCCAGAATACATATACAGCTCATAAGTAGCTTTGCTGCAGGACTGATAAACAAGAATCATAATTTTAAGAAAATTACTGCTTCCTATTCAACCTGCAACAGGCATCTATTAACACTTTAAGAGATCATGCTTCAAAACCATTTCTTCTATATTGTTAAAATTCCAAGTTATTAGGATCAGAAAAAGACATTCTGAATACATTAACAGCCCTCTAAGCAGCTGCTAGTTTTAATGCATTTTTCCTATCTGGAAAGAACAGGAAGATAAGAAAGACTAAATTTGCAAAACATAGGGTTAATTAGGAAATGCTAGCAAAGCTTTTTCATCTTAAGGTCTGAAAGACTTTAAATGGGCTATCAGGAACAGTGCTATGGAGTAAGTGAATTTGGAGAAGCACATCCAGGCATATCAATCAGCAGACTAAGCGTTCATTTAACTTTTGGGATGGAAACAGGTCTTCAAATTAGAGCCTGTGGAGAAAGCAGTTCCTGGACAATTACATCCAGCTGTGACTATATATTATACTGGTTTTTTTAGACAGTTAACTTTTTTAGACAGCTAACTCTTATTTAGATCCCCAAGCTAGAGCATAAATAGTGGGAGGGCTTTCTTTTGTCTGCATATGGTTAGCTACATCAGGAGTGTTAGTTATGTCAGTATTTAGAAAAAATAGACAAATTTTGTCAAAGAGTGCAGAATTATGATAGTGATGCTATGATGCTGATGAAAATTGTTACACTAGAAGTACATAGAAAACATAGTTCACAAGGGAGTAACAAAAGGCTGAAAATTTGACTCTTACGACGACACTGGTGAAAAAGGGGTTTTAAACTTATTCCAAAGCCAAGCTCAGAAGAAGAAAGTTAAATTGTTAAAAGCTCTGATGGCGTGTTTAAGGGATGTTAGAATTTGAATGAAAGACAAAAAACAGGGCAAGTTTAAAGACAACTTTTGTAGATCAACAAGACTTGACAGTATAGACTTTACAAGTCTACACACCTTTTCTACCAAAATCTTACTGTTAGCATTGTATATTTTAAACAATAGCTTTTAAATGTTGTAGGCAATACCTAAAAACCACAACTAGTTTGCAATTCGTAAAAGGACTTACTTTGACTGTTGACAGTTCCTGAGTGTGTTAATACACTTGCCTAGAGTCAGGAGAGAGGTGTTTATATTTCCACTCTCTTTCAATCTATCACCTTCATTGCGGGTCTTGGTACATCTTTCTGAACCAGCAAGATCACAAATTGACAATCTGAAAACAGGTAAGAAAAGTTAACTTTACCTTAGAACATGCACATATCATTCACTTTTTAAAATGATCACTTTTCTTACAGGAAGAATTACTTGATCTTCATCCGCATAAACCCTTCCATCGTTTTCAACATTGCTTCCCTAATCAAATTTCACACTACTTCCTGCCAAATACTTTCCCAAAACACTTATTTCAATTCCACCCCACCCTCTTCCTTCTGACTCACAGAATCAGAGAACGGTAGGGGCTGGAAGGGACCTTGAGAGATCATCTTGTCCAACCCCCCTGCGTGAGCAGGCACACCTAGAGCAGGGGGCACAGGACCGCGTCCAGGCGGGGTTTGAATGTCTCCAGGGAAGGAGACTCCACAACCTCTCTGGGCAGCCTGTGCCACTGCTCTGGCACCCTCACAGGAAAGAAGTTTTTCCTCATATTTAAGTGGAACTTCCTGTGTCCCAACTTGTGCCCGTTGCCCCTTGTGCTGTCATCGGGCACCACTGAAAAGAGTCCAGTCCCATCCTCCTGATACACACCCTTCAGATATTTATAAGCATTGCTAAGATCCCCCCTCAGTCTTCTCTTCTCCAGGCTGAACAAACCCAGGTCTCTNTTACATGCATTCAGGAACATAGCAGGCTAGCAGATCCTTGTGCTGAACAGAGTGGACAAGACATAAAACAGCATTGCAGCCTGATAGCTTGAGGTAGAGGGTCAAGTACTGTATGAGGTGAGGAAACTCACTGTATGAAGTGAGGAAACTACCATACATGCATGAGGGTCTACCAGGGAGCACTGGGTGTATAGCACAGTACCAGTACACCAACATGGAAAATAATTGACAGCTTCACAAAAGACATGGGGGGCTCTTCAAACTTACTCATTGACTCTGGTCACTCGTGGTGCTCCGGAATCTTCAATTTTTAGTACTTTAACTGTGAATATGCTGTGACTAAAAAGAGAAGTTAAGTCAGCAGAGAAGTGGTGAAGTAGACCAATACCTTAAAAATATTTTTAGCCTCCACAACATCCATTCAAAATGTTGTCAAACCTGTCAACATATCTAAACATATACTCTGTCAGATACAAACTTTTAAAGGGATATTTATGTAGCACTTATTCTGCTTTTTCCCCCTTAGACATTTAGATGGAATAAAATTAAGTGCTTTTGCTTGAAGGAGAGTATTTGATAAAATGCTGTTAGCTTTTGTACATTTTCATCTTACTGAAGGATTGAATCCTTTTGCCTTAAAACATTGGTTCACATACTGCTAAAGGACATGAAAACTGAAACCTAGATATCTAGACCTTGTTAAAGCCTCTTACCCTCCTAAAAGCCACAAGCCATGTTTTAGTTTCTCATTTGTCCCACACTCCATCCTATGCCCAATGTTATTCAAAATGTTTCTCACCTTCTGCTCGAACAAGCATTTAGTTTCGTGCTTGCAATAGTCTGGTGTTTCAACCCCAGTTTTAGAAGTCTAAAAGCTTCTTTAGAATCAGAAATCTGAACCCACTGCAGATCTTTAGGAAGAACAAACATGACAATCATTATCAAAAAGAAAGAAGGGATTAGGGGATAATGTACGCACACCAATACATTAACTTGAGACATACAAACATTTTACTAAGCCTGCTTCATGCAGAACTCTTATGATGACAAATAAGATCAAGATTCCTCCTTCCATGGGAAAGGAAGGACAAGTATATCACACAATTTCATCCTATTAGCACACTAAAATATGTTCCATCCAAATTAAGTGAGCAACCTTAGCCTGAGCACTGAAAAGCAAAAAGGTAGTGTCTAATACAAGTATGAAAGCCCTACGTTCTCCTTCATCAAGGCAGAATTCTACCTGGACAACTTCTCTGTTTTAGCTTGCAATTTTGAGGGGGGCGGGGAAGTCATCTGCATGGCTTTCAGGGCTTAACTGAAAAAACATCAGTGAAAAATTTCATCTTGGTATGTGTTAGAGTATATACCTATAGCCTACTAATAGAATTTATAATATGAACATTATGGCCTCTGTTAAACTAGAGGTCACCAAAATTGTACTAGACAAAAATACCAGCTGCGACCAAGTAAAACAAGAAAATTATTAACTGGCTTTCCTCAGTAGCGTCAGGAACAGCCTTATGCTTCCAAGCTTTATAAAAAAAAAAAAAAGATTATGCTGAAGCATAGTACAGAGCAGACTATTTCCTACTTCACACATTTTCTAGTCTTTGAAGAAATGGAGTTGGGTTTATTGTCCAATTCAGCTTTTTGAATCTGTAGTTTGGCATATAAAAGATAAAAGCAGCAGGCCAAACACCTACAAAAAAAAAAGCCTTTAATCTAGAATTGACGTCTTGATTATCCAAAGAGCCTGTAACAAATCAAAGAGTTTCAAAACCTATTTTTTCCATGGCCAGAAAAATACTAAACAGTTATTTTGAGTTCTGTTAACTCCCCACCCCCAACATTATAGGTTTAATAAAAATAGAGTACTGTAAAGTGCAATTTTTAGTCAAACTGAACTTTCTCACATATTCTCCAAAGTCTGTTTCTCTACAGAAAATAGTAAAAAAAAAACCCAAACCAAAACTGTTGAGCCAATTATAACTCTAGTTAAGAGCTTTGAGTTTTGGGTTTTTTTAAGAAAATAGAAAAACCCAAACCGCTAACAAATTTGTCAATTGTTTTCAATATTTTTCCCATTTCAAAGAAATACCAAGGCGGTGGAGTTCAAGCAGGCTTTTAAGAGTTACAGTCAAGAATAAAGAGAAAATGCTATTAAAAGGTACAGATACTTCTATGTGCGCAGATCGTTGCCTTTTATACTCAAGGTAGACATTCCTAGTGCCACAATGAATGTAGTTAGGAGTTTTCTAATCCAGAAAGAAATATTATGACAGGAAGACTGAATTTTCAAATTACACATTAGGCAATTGGCAATGTATTCTAATCACCTTTTACATAAGAACATCCCTTGATGTCTTGAGCGAGGCGTAGTGTTTTTCTTTTCTTGTCATTTGATATAGGCATCAGAAGATCATAAAAACATTCATTATAAATCTCAAAAAATGAAACCCAAACAGAAAACTTCATGTATTTTTTTATAGTTGCGCTAGATTGTTCCATGTCTAAGAGTTCTTCAAAGTCTGCCAAGTACAAAATATTACAAATCAATATAGGCCTAGTAAAGTGAATTTATTTAAAATATTAAGAAGTGAAAATTGATGTTACAACAGCCTTCTATAAAGCCATTGACATTGCAAAAATCCATTGACATTTCCCCCCACTTTCTTAAGTACCTGGAATTCACAAGCTTACCCTACATATTTACAAGAGACACCTACTCTACCACTTCCTTTTCCACTTGCAAATTCTATCAAACATGTACTGCTTGGTTAGAATTATTAAAGTCTTTTCACTATCTTTAGAGGACAGGGAATTAAACTGAAAATCACACTTCATTCTAACTTTTTTAAGCAAACCTAGTATTTAGGCAGTTTTTAAATGCTAGATTAGGTTTATCCAATTACATAGAGGTACTCTAAATGCCTATCAGGATACCACTAGGGCCCATAGCATAAATAGTACTACTTTTCCTTTCTATAGTTTCATTTAATTTAATACCCGTTCAGGCATTCTTTTAAGCATTTTATCCTTGTGTGTTTTCCCCAGATAACTTGTTCACTCTCCAATTCACAGGCATATAAAAATGCCAAGTAGTCATTTTATTAACATAGGCCAGAAATTCCTGGGATGGAAATGACTCTAAAAGAAGGTCATTTATTGACCTTAAAAAAGTTTCTTTGCCAACTTTAATTGCAATTCTTTTATATTAAACATACCCGTAGAATCCTCTGATGCTTTGTTGTTAGTGTTATTTTGATGGTCTACCTATAAAAGAGAACAGAGACTTTAAGATACATTTTGTCAGAACATCACCAGCACACCACTTTTGTAACAGCTCTGTTTTCCTACTAGATAGGAATACAGCGTAGCTGCAATAAGCCTATACAAAGATCCTGGCTACACATCGTGCCTAGTTCCATGCACCTGTACGCTCCTATTGAAATTAGGAATTTGATTCAATTAGAATTTGAAATATTAATATTCTTACCCTAATTCCCTTACATCAGGCCCTATCACCGTATATAGCATTTCAGCTTGCTGTACCAGAAGAAAACTAGCCACAGAAAAATAGAGGTGGGAGCCTACACAGAAACAGGGCAATTTAACTGGATGATTTGCAGGAGCCCAGTTGCAGTTTACGTGTTACACTTAACCTGGTGAATCTAGAGAGTCCTAAAGCTTTTTATTGTTGTTATTTTGCCAATTCAGGATTCCATATCTTATGGCTTAATAGGTCAACCCTTGGAAACAGGTGTAAACATAAAATATTCATTCACTTAAGTGAGCAACTTATTGCTTCATGATACAGGCTATGGAAACCTTCCACAGTTGATATAAAGTCTAGGTTTTAGAAAGAGAAGGAAAGTTTTCTTCTGCTGAGCTCTTTAACAAAAGAAAAAAAAACAACAAGAAAAATAAAAAAAATCCCTACAGTTAGAGCTCAATACACATACATTCTGTTCCCAGTCTTAATTTTGGTTGTTTTTTTTAGGCACAGAACTGCAAAGAAATGCAACTCATCTACTAAAACCAGTATGCTTAAGAGAAGAAACAGATTAGAAAGCAGGTGTGGTTTGGGTTGCTTTTTATTTTTTAATGTTTTGTCAAGAATATATTTCATATAAAGCTGGGATTCCATTAAGTGATTCCTGAAATAGTTAAATATGTAAATCAAGACTTTTAGGTTTAAGCTTTACACTTATAAAAACACCCACCCAGACCCACCTCTGTTGAAGCAGATGTAAACTTTGCCACCAAGTTTATAAGCTGAAGTATTGTTCTTATAACCACAGTTGTAGAAACTAGATGGGACATATGTGTATTCAAACACACATCCATGACAGGTTTTTCTGAAATCCTTGAAGGCTGCTAGAGCTAGATTTAACATATGCCTGCACTTGTGAAGTGAAGTCTTGAAGAATTTTGCTGCCACCTGTCTTCTGCACTGGAGAAGTCCAGTTAACTAACTCATGGATAACAATCAAGGTAACAGATATTTCCATCCCACAACAGCCAGAACACCCCATTATAACCTAGCATACCAGTAGTGAGATGCTTCATTCTTTTCATTAAAAATTTAAAAAAAAAGCACAATAATCCCTTTTTAGTTCCAACTCCTAGCATATGCTCAGGTTTTATACTATTCCATTAATTTCAGAAATAAAAAAACTGAGGTGTATTTCTGGACTGCCCAACAGTGATTTGTTTAAGAATAAAGTCCAGCAGAAACCCATTTTAATTTAAATCTCTAGAAGTCCACTGGCTTTATAGCTCTTCTGTTTCAAAAACATTTTTGCTTCCTTTGAGGGTATTTGCCAAACTGGAAGAGGAAAACAACCTCAAAATCATTAATTTCTTTCAAGTGTTCTGAAAACAGTAAATTGCTTAAAGGAGTAGACCTACTAGCATCCCCACAAATGGAGAGACTATTTGCATGCAGTCCTTAATAAGCACCAGTAACCTCAGAGGGTAAATTATCAGGTGCCTAAGCTATGGGGGGGGCAGGGGGAGAGCAAGTGTTTACTTCCCATGAAGTATTCAGCCACAAGAGAGAAATCCACAGGAGAACAGGATTCTTCAGCACGATTGCTCACTTTACTGCTAATCTGAATAGTTAGCTCACAGCAAATAGACACATCCATGCTTAAATACAAATAGCCTCTTCCCATTGAAAAATGAACAGGGTAACACTGATCTATCTAAAGATGTATGTACTCATTATAGAAAAAAAGTGCTCCTCTACCTCTTTTGTTAGGCGAAGTATTGAATTTTTAATAGCAGTTTCTTCTCTCACTTGATCTTTAGTCAGCTTTATATAATCTCTACACCGATGGGGTTTGACATCCATTGCTGTGTATAGCCTTCCTTCAATACTTTTAAACAACATATCCATAGTCCTTGGCAGAATACCAACATCATTTTCTGTCCCTGTAAGCAGCATACAAAAGAAAGATCCCAATTATTACAGTGAACAAGGTATACACATAAATGAAGACAGAAAAATAAGCTATTCTAATCTCAAGGGAGACATGAGGAATTTGGAGGTCACTTCCAACATGAAGCAGTGCGTTTTTTGTTTTCTGAAGGTTACAGAAATGTCAGTGTTTTGAAAGGCATTTGGCTTTCAACAACAGCTCATGCTCTACCCCTTAGACAGTAAGGGGCATAACATAAAACAAAAACTGCTGGGATATTCTGCATAAGTTTAGCCTTAAGGAAAAAGCCTCAAACAAACCACAACCAAAGACATTTAATAGAGATTTGCAGTTTTTCAATTGCATTTCATAGGGTGCCCTCACCCTCTCTCAAGGAAGTAATCTCAAAATAGAACTGATGGCTGATCTCTTGGCTGCAGTCTGTACTAATTCCACAGATGCTACAAAAAAGAGTTCTAGAAGCCTTATGAAGACTCGCTCCTTTCCCTGTCCCAGGCCCTTTCCTCAGAGCATACTACTTTTGCCCCCAAAAGGCAAAAAGTAGTCAAATAAAAGCCTCAGAGCACACTTGATCTTTCTAAATCCAGATGCAAGTTTAAAAAGGGTTCACTTAATTTTGATTTCTAAACCAGAGAGTATTAGTCAAGGGGGGAAGAGAGTGGGAGGGAAACTACTGTCCTGTCTCAGCCTCCAACAGCATCATCTTCCAGCCTCCGATATAATTTCTCCTATTCCTGAAACAAATGGGCTTTTATCAGTTACAGCACTAGCTGTGTTGCCTAAGTCAGAACCTATGCAAAATCTGCTTGACGCTCAAACACCAAGCTAGTAACCAAAGAGCATATTAAGTACTGTTGCATTATGTTTGTTTCTCCTCATCTCCTCTCCTCTAATATTTTTTTGTTTATTGTAATGCCACTTGTAATTCAACTTAACTGAACAAAGTAACAGCCACTGGAGAACAACGAACAGTCCTAAAAAAACGCTTCATCCTTTACTTAAGTCCTTTGCCAGTAACAGAATACAGGCTCCCATGTAATGCCAAAGTGGAAAGGCTGTATTGACAATACTGGGAATAACCAAACAGAAAATCATGGCACCTAGTAAGCAACATTCTGCCCTGCCAATTCTTATCACAAGTTGATATTTAAGTCCTAAAAATATAAATACCATGAAAGAGTCTCCAGAGTCTAAAAAGATGCGAATAAAAAAATTCTTGAAAAACCACACCACACACCTAACTAGTCAAGCATGGGGGACTGTACATGTTCGGAATTTTGGTTTTTGTTATTTACCTATTATTTATTAGGACAGGAAAGAGCATCCTGTTATTGCCCCAGCTTAATGACAACTCAAAGTACTAGCAGTAGTCTTCAGTTATAATCCACCTAACAGAAGATCACTTAGAAGACAATGTCACTTCAATAAAGATCAATTTCATATAGCACAAAATTAATTGTCCTTCTACTACTTCTGTCTATAAAATAAGTAGCACATCCTCTAGAACTGCTATTTCATTATAGGAGAAATTGGTTCCATGTGAGTCAAAACACCTTGTTTGTTGAAATCCTTTGAAAAATAATTCAGGAATGACATCTTCAGACCAGAAAGGATATTGAGCTTTAACAGCACAAAAATAGTGCATCAGGAGACAAGGTCTCCTAGGATATTATTGATAGGCTCAGAAACTTGAGGCAAGACAGAAATACTTGGAAGTAATCAAACATGTTTCAAAGTGTTTACTGTCTCCTAAAAAAATTGAAACAGGCTCAAATACTATTCCTGAATTGAAGACAGTGCATATAAGATGCATATGACCTTTATAATAATAATAAAGAACAGAATTCTAGTCTAGTGTAAAGTGACTGACACACTTTTCACATCCTGATAAATAGAAGATGTATTTTCCTAATTCCCCCTCCTCTCTGACATTTTAGATGCTCGGAGGGGGAAATAAAAAGGTGACACACCCCTGGTTGAAATTACTACAGCCTTACAAAGAAATATCACTATATGCTTACATAAACTCTGGCAGTGATTCTGTCTGTTGTCAGTTTAGTGATATTTGTTATGGAAGGAGCCTTTCAAAGGCTATTTATTAACATTCAAGAGAAGCTAATGTATAGGGCCTAAAGTTTAAATAAAGAGAAAAGCTATATTATTTCTGCTAGAAGCAATCCTCACTTTAAAAAGAGGAAGTTCATTAAAGGAGAACTTTCTACTTATACCTTGGAATGTGTAGGTTTTCCCAGCATTTGTAACGCCATATGTAAAAATAAGACGATTATATCCATCTAAGAAATCTTGCACTGGTTGCTTCATGACACCTTCAAAGAATTCTTCTTGAGTCGTTTCAGGTCCAAACACCTAAGCATTACGAAGAAACACCTTTACTTTGTTCAAGCAATCATTAGAGACTTTTAAAGAATCTTTTAAATTCTATATGTTTGTAATCTTAAAGACTATTGACAGCTAAAAAAAAAATCTAGTTTGCTTAGTATTAAATTAATAATCTTTTTCCAGTAATAAATAAAAAGTTTTTAAAGACAATTCACTTACTTGTGAAAAAGTGAACTTCTGTATCATCTGTCCAGCAGTTCTTTCACTTAGTTGACCCAAAGAGTTTTGGGGGGGCTTCAATATGATGCTTGTTGAGTCTTCAAGTGAAATGCAGTTCTATTAAAAGGAAGCACAAGCAATGCAGGCATGAAGAGAGTATAAAAGAGCTCAGCTTACAGGAAAATTAAAAGGTCATATTTTTAAACTAAATGTCACACCTGCAATTCATTTTCTCTTTCCAACGACGTAGGTGGCCTAATACGCAGGCAAACTTGTATGTGTCCCTTAGACTCCAAACTGCTCCTCTTAAATTAAAAAAATAATTAAGGAAGTTAGAAATTTTACTAGATTCTTTGTCTGATAGCTAGCACGTTGGCAGTTTTATTTTCATCAGGCTATTTTGAACAGACTTATTTGACGACATGGGAAGCAAGAGTGAATTCACTACATCAGTTTTTAAAAGTGCTTAGGCCCCTGCAGAAGTGCACTGTGATAACTTAGAATTAATAATCTTGTAGCACATAGATATACACACTACATTCAGGCCAACTAGAGATCAAGAATGAAACTCACAAAAACATTCTATGATTAAGCTGCTCTGAACTAGCAGTTAGCCTCATTCACAGAGGCTGATGCATGCAATAAGGTATCAATGCAGTGCCATGCAACTTAGTCTCATCTTATGTATCTCCTTCAAATTAAAGACATACTAAAGATGCTTTTCATCTTCTCTGTAAAGTTCTGATTATTCTTATTTATTAAAGGACTAAGCTTATTTAAATAAAAATATCCAAACAATGCAAACATTAAAGCTTTCTTACCTGGCTTGTGTCTGAGCTTGAAGAAACCAAAGAAAATTCAGCAGAGAGATCTGCTTTGATATCTTCCATACGTATTGGTCCTGTTCTTTGAGGAGGCTCAACACCAGCAATGTAGGATGGTCTGAAAAATTTCTCATTATCCAATGGTGGTTCCATCCTGCAAGATAAAACTATTTTTTTCTCTCTGACCACATAATGTAGAGCTTCTGAAGTCCCATAGAAGACAAATCAATTTGAGACTGATAGCTGCAGCTTCTTTATGGAGAAAGCTTTCTTCATCCTACTCATAATTTACATAGCAAGTTTCCGATAGCTGGGGAGGGGGTCTACAGAGGGGTTCACATCACAACGAAACAAGAACAGTCATTCTTTCAATGAAAAGCAACTGCTTACCAGGGAAAAGCCTTACACATATACCATAATCTTGCTAAAAACCACGTCTGATGAGGAAGATATAATAAAACAAACAAACAGACAAAAACCTCCAAAAGAAGCCACATTCACTTCATCACCCCATTATAGTGTCTTGTTTAGAATACAAGCTTATTGCAACAGTAACCCAAACTTCATGGTTATCCCTGTAGGACCCGATAAATAGTTGGTATTATAAAGATAACACAACATAGCTTAATACAAGACAGAGTTCAGAGACATTCCAAAGACCAATAGATCCAAATTAATCCATAATTTAATTATTTTTGTGCATCTCAGACTCTGGGCAGTGAAAATTTGCTATAGAAAATGAAAGTAAATTGATTCAGTGTTGATAATAGACACAATTTCAAAATAACCTTTAGAAAGTGCATTTTACTTAAAAATATTAGTATATTTTGCCTGCACTTTACTCTCCTATTGCTTTTTCCTGCAATATTACAGATGCGACTTGGCAGCTTTTGTTATGGATCAAGTTTAAAATAACTCACTGAGCAATTACTCATAGACTATGGCAGCAAGCATTCTAGCAGTTAGACACCTAGCACATGGCCTCCTACAGTTTTGAAGCTTTGGACATAACAATCCAACAGTCTTCTAATACTACATTCCCACATTTATGCTACAGCAAAGCATATACATTGTCTCTCTAAACACTAATGGAGAACATGCAGTGTTCTTTAAGACAATGGACAGACCAGGACTGGTTCAAAGCCCCTTTGCTCAGGAAGAACGTTGCCTGTTAAGGAGTCATAACATTTTGTTCTCCTCAGCATAAAACCTGGAACATGTCAGCACTTCAGTGACAAAACACTTAACAGCTCAGCCTTCCTATCTAGCCTGTAAAAGGCAGATACAGAACTTCATGAAGCTAGGCAAACATAACTAAGCTGCAAATGAGGCAAAACACTATATGTGAACTAAGCAGCAATGTTTACTTTGTTTCTTCTAATCTACAGCTTTTATTTTTGTCAGGCAACTGTATGAAAACCCGGAAAAAACTTGGCCTGAAATATTATCACAACTTGAACAAACACTGTCCTGTGAATAAGCTACTGCTGGAAAGAAACATACCTGTGCCGTCACAATCTAGAAGTCCTTCTCATCAGCTACACAAAGTCACACTGCAACACTCTTTATCATCTTTATCCTTGAAAGGAGACATATTTGTTAGATAACTGACATTTCAGTTGCTTTAAATATAAGCTTATTTTAAAGCGTGATTTGTCAAGATTATGCTCTCATTCTGTTCCTCTTCACAGAAGAGGGAAAAGACAAACATTAAGCTACATGTGCAAAGCTGGAATTAAAAGTCTTCAAACGAGCACAGCGCTCAGACCCATAATGTTCAACCCCTGGCAGCACGCGTAGCTCAGGATGCGGACTCTGTCTGTCTCTGCGTTATCATATGGCCCTGTAATTACCTTCGATATCCTGGCGCGAACAGGTGCGTTGCCTGGCTGTAGCCGCTAAAAGGTACTTGTGTGCTGGGGTGCGCTATCGTAACCCTGCTTAGGGCGGCGATAGGGCTTAGAGCTGCCGACGCGCTACGAGGCGGGGCAGGCGGGGGTGCCGGGCGGCACGGCCCTGCCGGGCGCGGCGGCAAGAGCGGCCGCCAAACCACGCGAGGAGCCTGGCAGTTTATATAGACATAAAGCATCAGCCCCTACGCTTGAGAAAATTTAAAAAGGAAAGTTTTCCCTCTGCAAATATCAGCCTTTCCCGCCAAGGCTCGGGACGCTGCGGCACCCCGGGCGCGGCGCCCCGCAGCAGCGCCGAGGAGAGGTCACCCACCCCCACCAGTGGCTCCTCGCCCGCCGCAGTAGCACGATCGCGGCAGGGAGAAGCGGCCGCCCACGCTGCTTGGCCGCCCCGCGACCCCCGCCCCCTTCCCTCCCGCGGCGAGGGCCCCGCACGGCCGTACCGAGAGCCCACGGCGGCCGCCGCCAGGCGAAGGCAGGCAGCGCTCCGCGCCGCGCCGTGTCCCGGGCAACCGCTGCGGCGCAACCAGCGCGGCGCAACCGGCGCGGCCGCGGCTTCTTTTCAAATCCGGCCAATGGCCGTGCGCGGCGCCGCGCGGCGCTCTGGGAGAGCGGGAGGGCGCTGCTGCGGCGAAAGGCACGACGGGAAATGTAGTCTCGGCGGGG
>VZTV01019725.1:16490-32669 GCA_013400875.1 Anhinga rufa
GAGGCGAGGCGAGGCGAGGTTCCCTCTCAGGTGGCGGCTGGGCTTTGCCGTGGGAGCGGGGTGCCGGGGGGTGGTGAGTGGGAGTTCCCGCTGCGCCCACCTAGAGCCGGCCGGGCATGGCTCCTCAGCGGGACCTCGACCGCCACGGGACGGCGCCCTGGCCCCGGCGGGCCTGCCCCGCGGCCTGGCCTCCCCCCGCCTCGGCGCCGGCGCTGCCCGGGCTTTGCCTCCCTCCGGTCTGGCAGGAGGACACGCGTAAGTTGGAGCTTGTCGGTACTCCGGGTGATTACAGCGATGCCATCTCCACGGGCGTTCTGCAGGCTGCGAGGCGAGCTGAGGCTTTGCAGTCGGTGTATGAGCAGGATGCTCACCGTCTGCAGCAGGGAGAGGGCCGGGTGACCCGCTCACGCTGCGGATGCCCTCTGTCAGAGCGGGGATCAGCAGAATTGGGAAACTCCGGTTGTACGTTCAGGCTGTGCCTGTTCCTCACCCCGGGTTACAGTACTGACAAGAGTGACAGCTGCGGAAGATGCTTAGTAAGGTATCTGTTTAAAACCTTCCCCGGGTGGGAAATACTGTTTGGTACCAGGTTTGTATGATAGGGATTTAATTTCTTAAACAGCAACGAGAGAAATCCCTTGGCATTATTTTCAAAACAGTGTTGTAACGCCAAACAGATCATCCTTTTCTAGAATGTTAGGGTATGGAAATCTGCAGGTTTTGGTAACAAAAGCCACCATAAGTTTCCCTTTATTCTCAGACAGGAATTCTTTGAACTTTAATAAGGAACGGCTGCCTGTTTTAAATTGAAATAAAAGGAAAAGTAACTTGAAAGTAGTCAGTAACTACCAAAACCAAATGTTTGTCTTTCACTTGAAGAAAAGAGTGCCAACTAGTGCAAGCAATTCTGTAAAAGAATAATTCTACACAGATCCTGTATCAGCTGCTTTGATGAGTTTGTCTTTAAGATTAAATCCCATCTTGCTTTAAACAGAGGCAATGTCCTGTCAGTAAAAGATGTGTACTTGATTTCAGTTCAGATGCAGGCTGTTTTCCAACAGTTGGTCTGTTTTAGCAGCAGAAAATTATGTAAAGTTGAATTTTAAATTCTTTGCCAAACAAAACTGAAAAGCTCTTGTAGATATTCTTTAAGACTTAGGCAACTTTTTTAAAAGTATCGTGGTTTCTATCCTGAACAGAACAGTGAATTCAAACTACTGAACTAACCTAATGCCAAACCACCTTTTTCATACCAGGAGGGGACTGATAATGGCTCTCGGGGAAAGGGAAAAATTTGGTCCTGGGAGCAAACCTGAAAGTTGTTCTCTCCCACTTGTTGAAAAGGAAAACTGAATATCTTCTCGGAATAGTCTGCAAGGTATATTCCTAAAAATGTTGGGGAGCTATTTCCTGGAGAAAGTTGTTCTTGTTAAGTTGGGGCATAACAAAGCTCATGGTACAAGCAATATTTTGGTTTTGTTTTAATATTAGATTTCTGAAACTGTTTTTATAATACTGCATATGCTGCATGATTTGAACTGGTATCTCAAAGGACTACCATCAGCATACTAAGAGAGCAAACTAAAACACAATCTAACATGTGCTTCTAGCCTACACAAACCATGATAAAGAAAAAACATTAGATCAGCATAACCAACCTAGCCTGTTTTGGAGTGGGAGTTGATGAAACTCCATCTATGTAAATAACCTTTATGGCTTTCCACCAATATATTCTCCTTAAAGTGGTTTGTGCAAGGACAGCCAGTTACAACAAAAATATCTGCTGCCAAAACTGTTAACTCATTCGCCCCCGCAATTTATGTTTCTTTTCAAATTCTCTTTAACTTGTGGAGCAAGGTTGCTACTCCCCAAGGGGAGAAGATTGTTTATAAATGACTTGTTAGAACTCTCACCATTACCCTTAGAAACTTATGCTCCTTGTATTTACGACAGGATTCAAAAGTTGTGGAGAGTCTACACATCTGAGTGATAAGATGATGCCCTATGAGACAGCGTATCTCAGCTAGCTTTTACATTGCTGTCAGAAGTAATCAGAGACATAGTCAACACTGCTGGGACTTGTCCCAGCATCCTTCAGCACATCTGAGCAGCAGCCAAACGGGCACTGGTTTCAGCCGCTTTGTACTCAACTCACCTTCCCCAGGGAATTAACAAAGTACTTGAATTTCCCCTGGGCACTCCTGGTTCTGCTGTGCTTCCCTGCACCCTGACAATGCTGCCTTCCCATCCTGGTTGGAGGCAAAGTCCTTCTTCTGCAGGGGTCTTCTGGAGCCGGCTGGCACAGAAAGCTCCTGTTCCTTGTCACACAGGTGTCTTGGAGGGAAGTGGCACATTGCATTATCATCTTGGTAGTCTTGCCATCTCAGCCCTTTTTCACCCCCACCTTTCAGGGCCACACTTGTTATTTATCTTGTTATTTGCACAGTCTTGTGGATGCATTTTACACATCCTTTAATTTGAACCTATATAGTGGTACCCTCACTGGCCCACTCCCATCAGTTACCTTCAGGTGACATTATTTCTAATGCATATACAGCTGATTTTATGAACTCATGATTTTGCAGGCTGCTCATTTGCTTATTTTTCTTTAATAATACAGGTATGTTTTCCTTTATCATCTCTTTTAAGCAATGAGATACTTCTTCAGTCTCACAGTTCCCAGTTCATTCAATATCATTTTTCTGTGGCCGAATTTTGACTCTTTACCTATTTTCTTGTTTCCGGCTCATCCCTCCTGAAACATCTCCTTTCGGTTTTATGGAGGAGTTGGTGTCATGTTATCTGAAACAGCAAGACTAGCTTTAAGGTCATAAACTTAAGAGAAAAATGGCTTGGGTTTGTCAGTCTAATTTTTGTGCTTTAGCGTGCATGTGTTCAAGCTTTCCCTTGAACTTAGCGGCACAGAGATAGTCCCCTGAAAGCAGACACATGTTCATGTTGTCACCCTGCATAAGCTGACTGGCACAACATTTCTTCCTGCAGACACGAACATACATCATGGAGACATGGGAGACAGTGACACGGCCCTAAGCGGGAGGCTTGCAGTAACATCCAGAGTTAATGCCTTGCACTCGAGCCGCAGCTTACCTTCCACCGCCCCGACCCTGCCAGGCTCTCAGGCTGTCCCCCAGTGGAAGGTGCCCAGCTGGGAGGCTGCTGGGGGAGCCAGGCACTGCTGTGGGTGCTCCCTGGCTCAGGAGGCTTCACACCGGAGGGGGGGGGCAGGTGACGGTGTCAGGGCCCAGCCCCAGTAGTGCCTCCAGCCGCGGCAGCGAGGCGGGCAGCAAAGGGAGTCTGGCCAGGACGTCAGGGCTCTCTCCCCAGGGCAGCAGGAGCTTTCTGCCATTCCCCCACCTGCAAATTCTGTGCCTGTTTTGTAGCTGATTTGATTAACTGAGTAATTGTAGGATTTCAGGTGGGGTGGGAGGAAGCTGTCAGCAGAAGGAGCTTGTGGACGATCATGAGGCTGCTCCCTTGAGGTGCGCTGGGAGCATAAAATACAGTCTGTAAAATTAATCATAGGTCCACTGGCAAAGAGGGGACTTAGAGGAGCACATGCCAGTGTGAGGTAGCCAGCCAGGAGCCAGGGGAGAGAGGAGGGGATTGATGATAGGCAGCTGGAGGCACGCCATAGTGCCTGGTGCTGGACTTGGGCCTTGATGGCCTCTGGTTGCTTCCCAGGCCTGGCTGCTCCAGCAAGTAAGGTGTTGGGGTTGCCTGTGCTTTGTGGTCATGGTTGTTTAAAAAGTCATTCACTGAGGACAGAAGAGACAGGGAGCTCACAGCTGGAGACGGGGTTGTGTTAAGGCTTGTTTAGGTACTGCCGTGTGTGTGCTTCTCATAGATGCAGTGAGGCCACCTGGTCCTATGGTAGTGTTTGGTGTAATGAAAACGTGCTACATGGGCTCAGCATATAGTTTTTAAATCTTCATAGCTTCATTTGAAAACCTGTGCATGGCAAACAGTATTATGTCTCTTTGAGAAGGAGCTGTATTGTCCTATATAGGAGAAGATTTGACGTATATTCACCAAGTTGTATTTTGATCAGTTTGCATAACTCAAGACTTAGTCTTTGGAAAAAGTGCAACTGAGACAAAGAAGTTATTGCTGTTTCTTCCTGCTTCTGCCTCAACCCTCTGGTTATTCCTTCTGTTCCTCTTTGAATCATTGCATAATTCTCTGATGAGCTAGAGAGATCATTTGAGCTGTAACCAACCTTTTAATCTTGTAATTAAACAAAAAAGTTTCAAAATCAATTATTCTCTATAATATGTTAATATAAATAATGACCATTTTGAAGGTGAGATCTATCATTTTGAAATCAGAAGCTTCTAATTCTCATCACCAGGCTTAAAACAAAACCAAAGATGACATTGTGTGTCTTGGGTCATTATACTTACCAAGTGTATGAGCGTACTTATGTTCTCAGGTTATTTTAAGTTGAACAGCTCTTCAATAAGCATGTGTAACAAAGTGCCTCATAGTAATAGTGTTCTATACTGGCTCCAGCAACTAACACAAGTGAATGGCTTGGCAATTCTGAGGAATTAGTAATGCTGTTAATTTTTTTCAGTATTTTTTCAGTATTAGCATGCTGTATGTTTTTCCACCCACCCATATTTAAATCTTTTGTTATCATGAACAGGAAGCTTTTCAAGGCAGGATCATTAGGGCAGTTGTACTCATGTTTTCCTATTATAGTGGGATTCTTAACCCACAGGGGCTTTTTAACATCATCATAGCATAAATGATGATAAAATATTTCTTACACGTTTCTGTGATATACCCTACTCATTTCAACTGCCAGTTTGAAGTAAAATTTAATAGGTGTCAAGATGAATAATAATTGAGAAATATTTTGTGTATATGTGTGTGTGTATATATATATATATTTGTATGTGTTTTACTACTAAAGGAAATGGAAGCTTTTCTAACTGGAGGGAAAAAAAAAATCTACTTTTTTTTTTCTTCTGCCTTTTCTAGGGTCTTTCTCTAACTCTGACAATAGATGCTGTAAGACCACTAGTGATGGCTAAGTATTCTGCTGCTTTATTGCTGAAAGGGGCTGAAGCATTTAGACGTGAATCGGCTGATCAGGCCAAAAAACACAATATGATACTAGTCAACGTAACAGCAAAAGTGGCCTCTGTTGGAGAAAATGGTAAGAACTGTTTTCACATTGTGGCACAAAAGTATCAGTTGTTTTGTCTGACTTATTTGTAGTTGTGTAGCAAATAGTGTAATCAGTTATCAGCTGTTTAAGATATATGTTGTGAAGAGTAAAAGTATTGTCTAAAAAATATACAAAGTTTTTTTTGTGAAAGCATATTTACACAAGAAAAGATGACTACTCTTAAATTGTGTGCTGTTTCATTATTTTTAAGAACAAGTCTGCACAGATGTCTTTTCCATAGAACTGGTTGCTAAATATAGTTTCTGGGGCATTTGTGATGTGCCCTAGAAAATTAACTCTATCCCACCCGGACCCAATACACTGTCTCACTTTGGGTTGTGATCATGCTGAATCATGTAAACCAGGCATTTTTGAGCTACTGGTAATCACATAATTGGAAACCTTGACAGAGAATCCACAAGCAGGAAGACTGATTGTTCGTATTGACTAGGTGTGTAATATTCTTCCCTCATAGTCAATGTTATACTGATGTCTCAGGACATACTGTTAGAAATGTCTCTACAGCTGGAATAATAAATTGAATCCTGTACTTAGAGAAGTCAGTATGAGTTTCGCCACTGTTTTCACACAGCCAGGATCTTGCATCTTAGTTTTCCTGTGGTTTTCAAGTCCTTGTATCCTTTGGACATAAAAATGGAGTAGCATTGTTGATACAGAACGACAGATACAGTCTAGGAACATTGGCTACTTCAGAAAATTTTTTTGTATATGCTGCTTATATTTCATGAAGACTTTTTGAAGTGTGTATCCAAATTTTGTTTGGTTCCCTGAAATGCCCCCTCTTTTTTCTTTTTTCTTTTTTTATTTCTAAATCTGTGCCTAAGTTCTGCAAATATTTGCATAATGTCTTTTTAGCTTCAAGTCTGGGACTAGGCCTGCTGCCACTTTTTGCCATACACGATGTTAATTGTTTTCTTTGCAGACAGTGCTTGTAACCTCCAGGTTGAGGGCTAGGGATGAATTCCAAATCTGATTAGCAAAACTTTATTTCTCTCCATGTGTTGTTGGTTATTTTTCCATCACACACAGTGCTATATAAATACCAACATGGGTAACCATAATTTAAAGGTAAAATCTCAGGATTGACTTTCCTGAAATGAAACATATGTTTGAGTGTTATTTCAATTGAGGTTTCAGAAATTTTATTTCAGTTCCAGGCTGCTTATGGAAATTCTTCATGGTGTAAGAAAGTCAAGCTTTAATCCTTAGGATTATTTTTTTGAGTATACTGTTTCTTCTTGGGTAGTGTTATGTAAAATACAGGCTGCAAATAGCTCTCTGGTCCAAGAACCTTCAGAACAGCCCCAGAAAATTATACTAAGGACATTCTGTTGATCATTACATTCTCAACTGTTGTTCTGTCATCTTAATAGAAACTTCACAAGATAAATAAATTGGAACATGAAGTCAATACATATCTAGAGTAATGCAATTCTGAAATAGGGACACTGGCCAAGATACCGAGATATATCTAAATATATATCAGATGTATAGCTGATAGCTGAAGAAACTGAAAGATTTCCACTAAAGGGGTGTGTGTGCGTACATATGTGTATATATAAAAATTCTGTGTAGAAGCCAGAAGACTGGACACTTCTGTGTCTCAAAAAGATGTGGTTCCAGAGCAGGAAGCTTACTGCTTGTGTAATGTGGGCTAGATCCACGGAGCAGGATATGTTAACAGTGTAGCCATTACAGTATTTCAGTGTAGTATTACTCATCTTTCTGGCTCTGACACCCAAGACAGAGCTTCTTTTATTCTTGGCAAGTGTCAACGGGCTGTCTTGACCTCAGAAACTAGTGCTGTCCATTATGTACCATTCCTCAGAATGTCATCATGACTTTGGGCACTCGGGGCTTCTCCTTGAACTTGTGAAGATGTGATTGGAGTGGGATAGTCACACCACTGACCTTCAGATGTTTTAACTTGGGCTTCCTGTAGAGTTAGTGGAGAGAAATGCTCAGA
The DNA here is from genome assembly GCA_013400875.1 of Anhinga rufa. Lineage (NCBI taxonomy): Eukaryota > Metazoa > Chordata > Aves > Suliformes > Anhingidae > Anhinga > Anhinga rufa. The sequence goes on from VZTV01019725.1 coordinate 23,672, forward strand.
ATAGTTTCAGGCCTAAGTTAAATTCTTGTTTTGGAAGTGCAGTTATGCTACATGGTACAGCTAAGCAATATAACCATAACCTGAATTGGCCTCTGGAGGAACCTTGCTTTCTTCACTAGCCTTTTAGTTTAGATATCAAAATTAATGTCTAGTATTAGGTGACACAGTTATCCTACAGCATGATAAAAAGGTGAGGAATGAACTTTTATAAAAAAAAAATTTCATAACCAGTGACTTATCTTTAAAGGACTTGAAAATAATGGCTCTTTGACAATAGCCCATGGCCCAGGGCATTTCCTGTTTTGGTCTGAGCTTGTCTTCTTTTTTTTAAAAAAAAAAAGCTTATATTTTATTAGTATTTCAGGCTGGGCATTGCCCATCTGTAGGAAAAACAGAAGGCAGGGAGCTTAATACATGCTAGACATCTGCCCTGCATAGAATGAAGTCATACTCCTGAAGAGAAGGGTCTGTATTTGTGCCATGCAATTGGACTAGAGTGCTCTTTGCAGTCCTTGAAGAGAAACACAGTCTTCTTCCCTGAAAGTGGATCAGCAGATGAAAGATGATGAAAACTCATGAAGTCTAGGTTGCTTCTCAAAGAGTGGATTAATGAGCAGCTGATTTTTGAACACATTCTCATAGCATTATTTTCAGCCAAATCAGCAAGTAGATCTATGTGGCCAAACAGGTGCTGGGACAGCAGAAGAGCAGGCAGAAATGCTGGTGGGACAAAAGGGCAGGGCTGCTTTTCTGCTGTTAGGCAGTCTTAGATTGGCTAAATTCCTTGTGAAGTTGCATCTTTGGCAGTTCTTCAGCAAGGAGTCAAATATGCAGGTGGTTGGCTGGATTGCAGACTCTGGGCATATCCAGACTTGCAGAGTTAGAGACTATTTCCAAACAGAGTTCAACATGTAGTTTTCAGTTTGATGCTGCCCTGCCTGATGTTGTCACAACATGCTTCAGCCAAAGATAAGTGGAGTTTTGAAACAGGCCAGGCTTCCTTACTGAAGGTTTTCTCACATCTGAAATCTGAAGAAACTGAAAGGTTTTCACTGAAATGATGAGTATTACTGGGCTCTGGCTGATCGGACCCTCTTAGTCAGAATAAACCCCATTTTGCAAAAACTGAGCTGTATACGGCAAAATTCCATTGCTAGTAACTCAGTTTTGGGTCTCTGATTTCCTTTTGCTGTTTCAACAGACTGTAGGATCTGACTGCAGTTCCAGTCAGGTGCTTTTGCATAGTGTTAACAAGTACTGTCACGGTACCACACTTCATCCTATATGTGGGTGCACTGAAGAATGCACACACATTCATAAAGCACTGTAAGATCTTTCTGGGTGAATGGCATTATAAAATGAAGATAATTATTCCAACAATTAATCCAAATATTCTATATAAAGCAGATTTTGGCATTGTGAAAAGAACCAAAACATGCAACAACTTAGGGGTAAGGAGGGAATCCTTTTATTTTAGGGATAATATTAGTATAAAGTTAGAAATGAGTCATTCTCTAGCTAATTTCTAACTGGGTGACTCATGCTCTCGGCAAATTAATTATCCCAGACAAGTGACTCAAAAATAGATGCTATAGTTCTATATTATTGTTTTAATCAGATGGCTCTTGCTGTTACAAATAAACACGAGGCTTGATTTCGGGTATAACAAATGTAGCGATACCCTGCAAATTATGCCACAGTGCTGCTTGAGGTTATGTTACCCATGCCAGTTTTTTTTGTCTGATGTTTTAGGTGGATGGTGTAGCTAGCCACTGGGTGTATAAAGCTACTGTAACATTCTCTCTCTCTGTTTTGTTTCTTTTTCTCTCCCCGCCCTCCCTCCTCCTCCTTGGTTGCAGTTTGTAAGGTGGTATCACAATGCAGGTCTGATCCGATGAAAGCCCAACTAATAGTGATGCCTGTCAATATTGGGAAGAGAGCACAGACCACAAACTTGGGATTGCTGGCCTCTTATTAGGCAAGTCTGTTGCTCATCTTCCCCTTTTCCCTCCAGTTGCCTTTGTTCCTGTCCTTCCTCTGTATCATTAACTCATATCAAAATTCAGTGTCACTGGTTGCTGAGAATGCAGTTTCATTTGGCTATACATACGCTCTTCCCTAAAGAAGTTGGATGTTACCTCCATGTCAGACATTGATTATGCAATGGAAATGTGGAACACAATTTTATTGTAATAGTTAGGAATGATTTTCAGCTGAAGTGATTAAGAGGAAAGTCTGGCATGTTTTAGTGAGATGTTTGTGTTTCTCAACTATGATTCTTAAACTGGGAGTTTAAGTTTCTAATAACATTAGAAATTTTTCATGTTCGTTGCAGATACTTATACATCCTTATTCTTAAAAAGCAGGCTATTTGCTAGTATAGCTGAAATTATTCCTGTACTGAGGGAGGATAATGTCTTAAGAAAACTGCATTGAGTAGTAGTTTCTGTTCTTTTTATTTTGTTCAGTTGTAAATATAGTAGACAGCAGATCAAATAAGTATTGACGTAGAGAATAACACAAATTATGTCAAACAAGGATTTCAAACAGTGTGTTTTGGGGTCAGTAACCTGTGTGCCTAGAACTTTGATCACACTGCTAACAGCCAAATGACATAACTTATGTCGATGTACATGCAAAGATAAACAAGTAGCTTTTCACTGTATTTTACAAGCAGAATGGCAAAATGTCAGTGAAGTGAAAATGTACGTTTCCAACAGGCTCAAGGAGCTTCAACAATGGAAGCTAATACTGATGAGTTAATTTGCTGAAACTGCAAGAAAGGTTTTTTTGTTTGTTTTTTTAAACCTAAATGGGTGCTGTTTTCAATAAGCAGCATGAAGGAGGAGTCTTTCCAGGGCCCTGCCCTATCTAATGGAAGACAGCATGTTCTGTCTGATGAAATGTAATTTGACTGCTCATCAGCCAACCGAAGGCATTGCCAGCTTAATAGCCAGTTTTGCTGAGAATACAACTTCTGGGGAACTGAAGCTGTTTCTTCAATCTGTGATTGGCTGAGACAAATGGAATTCCTTTTAAGAAAATTAAGATATTCTGATGTTTTTCAAACAGAAGTCTTTCAGATTTCCATTTCAGCACTGACCCTGCCTAGGCAAATGAGTTAAAAATCTGAAAATTACTCTGGAATACTGCAACTAAACTTTCCAGCTGTGGGGCATGGGTATTTTAATTTCCATTTTGGGTCAAACTGATCCAAATATGGGTTTTAGTTTGGAGGTGAGAGCTGTCTGCAAGTCCTTTCTCAGCTCTCTCGCTACTTTTTGTTTTAGCATTGTTGCCTTTGTTTCTTTAAATGGGAGGTGAGAAGAGCAGTTATTCACAGTTTGTGAAGTGTCTCAAGATCTGTGGGTACAGAGCACTACATAAGTGCAAAGTATTTAAATTCAGAACTATATTCATGTCTTCTTCCTTTTCCCTTATCCCAGTCTGTGGTGTGACTAAAATCAATCTGCTTATAATAAAATTTAAACTTGGTTGGTGAATAGGGGCGGAGAACTGGGATTTTTTATTTTAACCAGACTTTCTAGTTCACTGAAACTAGGGTTCCTGCATGATTTCTCTGATTTCTCTCTGCATGAGAGAGATTTCTCTTTTTGTTTGTTTGTTTTGTGTTTTAAATGTTTTCATTGATTAGGTAGTCTCTGTTAATCCTATGAAAACAGTCATGGTGTGTCAATACAGTGCTGTTTGCATTTGCCTTGAAATGTGGGAGTTAATTGGGTGTAAATATGACTTGGTTTATGTATGCATTGTTTAGTTTATATGTTCTGCGATGATGTAAGGTCTGAAAACTGGCAATGATAAGGAGGTCACAAATCAGACAGCTTTTCTTGGTTTAGGATTTTAGGTCAGGTGTATCAACTCCATCTTATACTAGATTTCAGTTGTCTGTGAATGGAGACTAGATCATGTCATGTAAGTTGTGGGGGTTCTCTTATTTGCAATCCATGATCACTGATGCCTTAAAACAGCATCAGTATTTTCCTCATACCTTCACCTGATGGGGTAACTGTACCTTTCTTTCTGGCTTGTGTGCTTGTTCTCTCTCTCTCTCTCTCTCTCTCCTTCCCCTGCCCCACTTCCCTTCTAAGAGGAGATGGAATAAAGATAAGATACATCTCCTTTGATATTTTAAGTAAATTTTATAAATGGAGGAAAAGCAAATCAATTGGTGCTTGCTAGTTTTAGAGCCGTCAGGCAAAAAGTATGAGATTGGTGTCTTAGTCCTCTCAGTTCTGTTTTCAGTGGATATACAGATGTTTTGTAACCAAAAAAAGGCACCTTTGTCTCCTATTTTACAGGAGATACACAATGCTTTTGTTTTCTCTTCCTATGTGTGAAATCACTGGCATCAAAAGTAACTCTGTAGCTTCTTTATCTGACTTCCATGTCAAAATTAAGGATAAATATAACAAATTTGGTTAGCAGTGTTCATGAGAACAAGGAGTCTGATTTACCATTCTGGGTTAAAAAGAACAATAAATGTGTATAATTAAGACTTTATAAGAGTGTCAAAATAATGCTTTGGTCCAAGGTGTTCAGTCATATGTTACGAGATAATACAAAACCTTTTGTGCTCTGTGGTACTTGGCATATATGTTTCTTAGACCCTTTCAGGTCAATCACTGATTCAAAGGACTTGTTTTGATGACCCAGATGGTCTCTTTGAGTCTTAAATTCCCATCAGACCAAGTATGTGTTTGTATTAGTTCTGGTTTATTACAAGAAAACAAATATTTTGGTGACATAAGATTCCTGCAGTGAAATGCAGGTTGCCTTATATGCAGGAGAGACCCTGGAAGTTACTTTCTATTGGGTTTTGGGGTTTTTTATCACAATAAATCTAATGAGAAGACAGCAGTCTATAATTATAATTGTTTTTCTTTTTTTGTGTGTACATAGTTTGCATCGACCTTGTGAAAACCTGAAAGCTCTAAATTGGCCTCTTGAACAAAACAAAATGCATTGCACAGAACAGACTATTCACTGTAATACTTACCCTGAAAGGTTACCAGTCCCAGAAATACCAGAGGGTGTAACTATGGCAAACCAACCCAATGTTAGCATAGTGTTTGGTCGTTTTCTTGTTTGTTACTAGGTAGTTGGAGCCTTTAAGAACAAATTTGTCATTTATAGCACAGCCCCTTCTTACACAAGACTCATTCTTTGCAAACATGGATAAAAAAGATATTTTTAAAAAGATTAGCATTTGAGTTTTATTGTCTGTGGTTTCAGCTTAATCTCACAAGGACATTAAAATGTTTTTTCAGCATCAAAAACCTAAACAAATCTTTGGTTTATCTATCTGAAAGCATATTGTTCAAATACTAAAGTTTTAACTCCAGATTAACTGTGGTGTTTGGACTTAAATCTGTGCTTAAACACTCATTCAGACATTCAGACATACACTTCCCTGCTACTGAAAGTGGTTGGGGAATCAAAGTGTGGTATGGTTCCATTTTATACTGATTCCCATCTGTGGACTAGTTTGGAAGAAGGAAAACAAAAGCTCTGTGTCTGTCCCTCTGATAGATGCTGTGTGTTCTCTCCTGGATTAGAGGAGTAAGCCAGTTTTGTTTTCATTGGAGGTATGTGTGTCTAGCTAGAATAGTTCAGAGAGATGCCTTTTCTTCCCCTTCATAGAAAGTCTGGTTCCCTGTTGTTACCTGATCCATAATCATTAATATCCATGGGAATTTCATGCCAGCATTTAGCCTCTGGGAATACAAGTGAAAAATCTCTGTGCAGCTGAGTATTGATAGGGTAACCAGTTTCTCCTCCTCTTCAGATGGTGGCATTGCTGAATGAGGAAGAGAGAATCTTCTGTAATTGTCAGCCATTCTGTTGTCTTTCAAAGTGCTTGTTCTGAAACTGTCACTTCCCTCCTGATGGCATTATGAAGGGCCATATAAAAATGCTGAGTTGAAAAGAAAGTGAAGACATTCAGCCAAGCAAAACCAGTATGTATACATATATGAGGGGAGCAGTCAGGAGCAAAGGCCATTGTTTTCTCTACCAAATGCTCTGCCACTTGTTGCAATCTTTTTTTTTTTTTTTTCTGATGACGAACAGTATTTCTCAATCAGTGGTTTGTGAACTTGCATGTTTTTCAATTACATTTTGTATGTTTAAGTTTGATAGTTAAAGATAAGCAGTGGTACACTGAGCCAAATACTTAGGTATGAGATAGAGTGGATAGGGGCAAAGGAGAGTGTATTTGAAAGGAGATTTTTAGCTTTTTTACATACCTAATAGTTTGTATCCATTACCTGGGTTTTCCTTTTTTTACAAATGCTCTGCAGAGTAGAAAATATGGCATGGAAGAAAAGATGATTCACCTCCAACGCCTACTTTATGTTCACTGGCTTGTACTCCTAAGCAATAATCAAGGACTAGATTTTAAATGTTTGCTAATTTGGAGAGTTTCATTTGAAATGTCTGAACTAAGGTACTAAAGGTTTTTGTTTCCTGTAAAAGAAGGGCACCAACATCTCTGCCAGGGATCAGTTAAAGTTGTGGAGAGTAAATGCACCTGCAAATTACATTCTAATTGTCTAGTTGGACACAGAGAAGCAGAGGTATTGGCAGGGAAAGCTCTAGAAGGAAAAGGTTCTCACTGTTTTGTTACTGCTGTGTGCTTTTTTTCAGTTGGGATGAAAGACGGCAACCACAATCTCTAACCTCATCTCGGAACTGCCAGAGGATAACTTAGAAACCACTTGGGCTACTGCAAAGTCTGGCCACAGGGATGGGCAGGCTGGTAAGAGCAGACTACACCTATGTACTCTTCTGACTGTTATTCCCTAGCCTTGGCTACTGTTGTTAGATATGTGAGTCATGTCCTAGTCCAGACAACTTTTTCCAGGTAGCACCTGTACTGCCTCGCCTGGACACTCAGCTTTGCGCTTGGGCCAGGAGATCTATCTATGCCCTATTAGTCATGAATTAAGTGAGAGAACGTTCCTCCTGAGGGCTGTTCAGGCAAAGCTAAGTTTCCACCCAGACAGAGTGCCTTTCTCCATCTTTCTCTCCCTTGATGAACATAAAGCGGCGATGAGCTTCAACTTTGTGCAGGGGAACAGGGCTTTTCTTCCTTAAATCAATAGGTTTTGTTTAAGTGTCACAGAAGGCATAACTGAAAGGAGCCTGCACTAGGAGGTGGGGGGGAAGGAAAGAACTGATGGTCTCAATATAATCTTTCTTGGCCTCAATCTGGCAAAGATTTAGGCATATGACTAAATTTATGCCCTTCACTTCCTCTGTCATCTGCAATCAGTTTCCCCTCTCAGATATGTTAGTGTCTGGGGAAAGCAGAATTCTCGTGCTAGCTAGCTGTTGTCACAGTAAGGCTTAGCTTTCCTGTGATCACAGTGATAATACTAGAGCTCTTTGAGTCTCTTTTTAAATAATCTGTCATTGCATTTTCCAGATAAGAATTCCACACAGTTTTAGAGCTGTTTTGTCCCATTTGATTTACACATCTATCATTTGTCATTATGTAGTTATGTTTGACTGTTGGTCTTCTAGCCCTGCCATTTAAAGTAAGGGAAAAAGAGCATTAAAATATATTTTAAACATATGTCTACCGAAGGTCCTGCATATGCCAAAAAAGTATGGGTTTTTTTCCAGTTCTGAAAAGAAATTAGGATGGAATCCTGGACTCCTAGACTTGGCACTTTCCTTTTGATATGTGTGATATGTGAATATACCTACAACAAATCAACAGTATGTTATTTTTTTTGCAAGGAATGTTCTTAAGCTGTACTGTATTTGCTTTGTTTTCCAAGGGATAAAATTGAATAAGAACTAGTTTGACTTTCCTGTAATATAGCAACAGGATAAACATAGAAGTAGAAGTAACCTGAATGGAAGTAGAAACAGGAATGGCAGAGTGCCAGCAGCAGTCCCTTGAACATAAATCTGCAGGCAGCTATGCCAGAAGTCTGTTTCATTACACTCTTTGCATTGCATAATGCAGTTGGTGTAATTTGAGAAGATGGGTACATGCTCCTCATTACCACTCCTCTCCAAAATATGACCGAAGCTTTGTAGCTGGCTGGCTTTGAATTAAAGTAACACCACTGGTGCTCTGTAAGATTTTTTTTTTTTCGTTCTTGGGTAATGGCTTTACATGTGGACTGCACCTGATGCTTATTTTAGCTTAGCCTCAGACCAGGGATATGGGAGCCCCACAGAATAAGGGAGGAGGAACTAATTCGCATAGGTTCCTGAAAATTTCAGGCCAGGTTGCCTGACAATAACATACCTGAAAGGGTGGGGGTTTTTTGTGTTTGTTTTTTTTTTTTTTTCCAGCTTTTTTTTTTTTTTCATTCCATTGATTTTGAACCTGTAAGGGCTGGAGCGTAGTACTTCTGATTCTGTGGCAGAGTATCTTAACCACAATGTAGTTGTTAGTTTGCTGAAGCTGACTCATAGAAAACTGCAGCCTGGCTTTCTGTGTTTATAAGCAAATAAATAGAGGTGATAGAAAGCTGGGTGTCCGAAGTGCAGGCAGGTATGGAACAATCCATGAAGTGTTTACTGTGCAAATGTGTAATATGCAGTGAGTCAATACAGCAGACTTGTTCACTGTTCTGAATCCATTTGTGTCCTGGATTCAGCATACTATGTGTTTGTGGTCCTTTTCCCACCAGATTGCTAGCTTACAGTGAAATATATAGGAAAATATTTAAAAATAAACAAGTAGTTTCCACCTACTCCTGTTCAGAAGGGAAGACAAATACTGAGTAAAGGTTAATATTGAAAGAACTGGAAGCGTCCTTGATTTTTTTAGTCAATATTGCACCTCTAACTGGATTGCTGTCTTGCAAGTTAGACTGAAAACTGAACTGGCTTGCAGGGTTTGTTTAGGAAGTTAGGATAAAAGGAAGAAGAAAAATTTACTTTGTTTGCACCAAAGTGTTAGAAACGGAACCTGTAGTACATGCCATGACTTCATAGAATCACAGAATGATAG
>VZTV01019727.1:0-12917 GCA_013400875.1 Anhinga rufa
GCAGCCTGTTCCACTGCCTGACTGTCTTCACAGGGGTAAAGTATTTGCTTTTAACCAATCTGAATCTCTCATTTAAATTTATGCCCATTGTCTCTTGTTTTCCTGCAGTGCACCATGATGAAGAGCCTGGCTCCATATTCTTGCTAACCTCTCCATAGGTTCTGGGGAGCTGCTGTTGGTTCTCCCACAGGCCACCTCTTCTCCAGGTTGAAGCAGCCCAGTTCCTTCAGACTCTCCTCAAATGGCAAGTGCTCCAGTCCCCAAACAGCGTGGAGGCCCTTCACTGACCTTGCTCCAGTTTTTTTGATGTCTTTCTTGTGCAGGGGATCAAAACTCGATGTAGAAGTTAAATGTGGTCTAGCATGTGCTGAAAAATGAGACATAATCCCTTCCCTTGATCTACTGGCTGTGTCCCTGCTAACACATCCCAGGAGGCTGCTGGTCATCTTTGCTGCCAAGGCACACAGCTGGCCCATGTTCAGCTGCCCACTGGGCCCCTAGGGCCATTCCTGCAGAGCTGCTCCCCAGCCTGGGCTGCTGCAGGGGTGCTTCTTTCCCAGGGGTAGCACTTTGCCTTTGCTGAATGTCATCAGGTTTCTGTTGGCCTGTCCCTCCAGCATGTCTAGGTTGCCCTGAATGGCAGCCTGATCCTCCACAGTATCTGTTTGTCCCCTTAATTTGATGTCATCTGCAAATTCAATGAGGGTGAACTCCATCCCCTCCTCCAGGTCTCTGACAAAGACATGAAACAGGATGGGGCTCAGGAGGGACCCCTGAGGTACTCACTCCAGGTAGGGTATGACCCATTAATCACTACTCTCTGAGCCTCATCATCAAATCACTTTTTTACCCATCTGGTTGTCCACCCATCCAGACCATAATGTCCTCACTTGTTTTCAAGAGTATTGTGGGACAGTGCCAAAAGCCTTGCTTTTGTCAAGGTAAATGACATTTTCTGCTCTCCCATTTTCCATAAATCCACTCATTTTATTACAGTTAACTTTTTTTAATTAAGAAAAAAATATAAAAGCTTTTTTCCAAGGATGGTTCCATTAACATTTCTTTTGCCACCCTAAGGCTTTACAGTAGTAGGAGTAAAGTCTCCATCCTGTAACCAATAAAACAGGGGTTTGGTTTTATTACAAATGGCTTTAGAATTACGTTAATTACTCACCTCATCTTGATGAGCTTACTTGAATAGGCACTAACTAACAGCTATGCACTACTTAATCCTGGAATCCTTAGCATTAACTTAAGATGGGGGATTCATCAAATGTCTGATAGTATCAGATGACTTGTCACTGTTGACTCCGGACTTTTACCTTTGAACACTTGGTGCCTAAACACAATGAAAACTTGGCAAGTCAAATATCTATGCAAATATGAAATTCGTGTTTGCAGCCCATGGCTTCTTTAAGTTCTGTTAAACCCGCCTGGCGTAACACAGAGCTTTATTCCAATGCATCCAAGGGTTTGGGTTGTTTGGGTTTGCAATGTTTTTGGAACATTCCAAAGGGGTTTGGTGGGTTTTTTTCCTAATCAGTATGAAACTCAATCTATTAATTTTTCCTGTTTCTGGCTTGAACCCGTTATTCTCCTTTAGTTTGCTGGCATTATACATAAAATATCACCACTGTATAATATTCCCGCAATCTTTCATTAACTGGAGTCTTAAAAGTCACATTTCATTATTTCTCTCAGACAGACTGTTGCATAACATGAAGGATCAAGGTCAAATGATATATGAAGAGAGACTTTTGATTCATTCAGATGGTTGTCTTCAATTTCAATTCCTTTTTCACCACCTTCCAAAAAATATGACAGATTCTGAACATTCTTCAAAATGGGTCTGTAGCATCCAGGTATATTCAGCTGTAATGGAGACACTCTGAATTTGCACATCTGCAGCTCATCCTTAGAAAGCCTTTCACGGTACCATTGCCCAACTTTATTACTGGGATACTTGATACTATGTCCCACCATTGGAAGAACCACCTTCAAAGAAAAAAAAAAGAAAACAAACATATTTGATAAAGCCCACCAATTCCCCTTTAAATGAATGTGATTACAATTTTAAATGTGTCTAAATCTTGTGTTTTGGGGTCTGAAATAGTAAAACAGCAGCTTCTCTTGTGAAGTAAAGCTGTGCAAGGCAGGTATGTTGCACGTAATTAAAGCAGAAAAAATAATCAATGTATCAGGATTCCTAAAACAGACTAGAAATATAGTAACATGAATTTCCTTGCTTGTTGGGAAAGATACAGCAATAAAGACATTAAGTTGCCTGTGTAAGACTTCACAACTATGCACTCTGAATTTTCGAAAATTAGAACATCAACAGCTCTTGAATGTTTTTCTAAGCAGACTGAAAAAATTTTCAAAGTGTTTACATTCAGCTTCAAGATAAATATCGCCATACTGCAAATTACACTGTACTTATTTCCATTACAAAGTAAATATTATTTCCTCCTGTTTGTTATGAGTAGAGATTAGTTCACATGTGTTTTCTTTAATGTGCAAACTGGCAAGGAAGAAGACTGCATTAGTTAACTTAATCACATTATTTTTAAAACAAAATATTTTAATCAAATAAAGAGATCAACAACTCAGAATTTTTAATACAGACTTACTTGGTTTATAGAGTATTTGTTAGCTGACTCTTCTGGAGCAGTGACTACATGAACCTGACACAACATTTAAGAAATTAAGAAAAAACTTTTTAAAAAAATAAAACATACATTTTATTTTATTTTAGGAATTATGCTATGTACTCCCAAACCCACAAAGGATTCTAAGTTTATTTCACTACTACAAGGACAATAATCATCTATTTCAGGTATGACAAATAGTAGAGATGCTTAATATAAAGTAATCTGTTTATTGGTAAATGGCATTGCGTTAAATATTTACTAGCTACCACTAATTAGCAAACTATCACTACAAACTCATATTCTTTGAGTTTGAAGTTAACTGTGCCAATGCAATCTTGTGCTACATCAGCAAAAGGAAAAATACTAGGAAAAATGTTTTATATTAAATAGAGTATATCTCTATTAAACTCAATAACTCAATACTGAATTTGATACCTCTGCTTTTCATTTCTACTTGTTTTATGAACTATCACTCTCAAAAATATTGTTGACGAAAAATTACAACGGAAACAGAAGCCACTCTACAGGGGCTGGAGGTTATTCAGTAACCTTCCAAGTGCTCTTGCTTTCAAATTTGTAAGATGTTCACCCAAAAGAAATGAGATACATTCTGCCTATGCACACACCTATTTATTATCCAGTAAAACACTGCAAAATTCTATGCTTTATCTGATGATCAGGAGAAAGACAGAATCATAGACTCATTTATGTTGGAAAAGACCTTTAAGATAATTGAATCCAGCCATAAACCTAACACTGCCAAGTCCACCACTAAACCATGTCCCTAAGCACCACATCTACACCTCTTTTAAAAACCTCCAGGGATGGTGACTCTGCTTCCCTGGGCAGCCTGTTCCTATGCTTGACAACCCTTTCAGTGAAGAAATTTTTGCTAATATCCAATCTAAACCTCCCCTGGTGCAACTTGAGGCCATCTCCTCTTGTCCTATCACTTGTTACTTGGGAGAAGAGACCCAGTTGCTTCCACAATAAGAAAAAGGTATGCTAACTCTGAAAGAAGAGATGACTTCAGAATGGACTTCAGCATGCCAAGACCTGGGACCAGCATACACTCCACTGCTGGCTTCTGCTCAGTGGCTCACCCATGGCTCCACGCACAGCACCCAGGCCGTACTGTGGGCGAGCAGAAGTGCTCCCTTGCCCTTTACTACTTTCCCAAGAAGACTCCTGCATTTTTTGAACAACTGCTAACAGTTTAGACCCACTGTCAATCTGTTTTAATTGCCTGAGTAAGTGAAATTGTGCTACACGTGCTTTGACTGCGTAGCTGCAATGAGATTACCAGTTCAGTCTGAGGCCACCTTTCACCATGGACTTACATTCATTAATATATATAACGGGAAGGTCTGACCTGGAGAGCAGATCTGCACTGACTGGTAATATAGGTACACCTGGAGTCCACTCTGAAGGTTTTCCCCAGTCAGATCCTAAGAAGACCATTATATACCATGCAGGCTAAATTCTTACATTTATCAACTCTGACATTCTGTTCCTTCTTCTCTCCTGAATAAAATTAACAGTAAGAACAGATAAAAGCTGCTAATATACATCTAGCTTATATGCCTATTTAAGGTAAATCAAAAAAAGCTATACCACTTTTTTCAGCTTTGTCACTAATGTTAAATATTTTCACAAATGAACCAAAATAAAAGCATTAAAGTACATCTGAGTATGTATTCAAGTGCATTAAGTTATTTTTTTTTCTTTACAAAAACTGTTTTGTGAAGACTTACCTTGTCATTCAGGGAAACGCTTTCATCATTTTCTTCTGATAAGACAAGATCACCCTCAACAACTTTTGAACCATAGATCTTCAGCCTATATGATGCTGCTTCATTCCAAATTTTACTGCAATAAGCATGGACATAGAATATGCGCATGGAATGAGGAATACTGAGCCATCCTTTGGTACAACCTTCATGATTTACACCATAGCGATTTAAAGCTCGTAGCAACATCTTCTCTCTCACTTTAAATTCTGGCAGCATCACGAGCGCACCCTTTGCATCTTCTGACAGAAACAAAAACAACCATATAAGTAATCCCTGATTTTTCAAATATTACTTGTTAGGAAAAAATACACTTAAGAAGATTAAATAATCAGGTACAGAAAAATGGTATCAATCTACCCTCTTTGCGCTAACTTTTAAGTTATTATTCCCTTTCCTATAATGTAGCATGTTAGACAAATTTCACCTTAGATGCCTATGAACACAGTCCCATGAATTCTATTCAATTTCAGGCAGTACAAACTAAACTAGCTGTCATTCAGTTATTCAGCCTAGTTTGCTTGCTTTTTTTTTTTTTTTTAAGGAACTTCATCACTCCAAAGGCTTTTTTTTAGATCAGGTAACTGAAAGTAAAAACCAAGCTATAAAAGAACATTAAACCTCTACTTTACATCAATTGAGAACACGTATTTCATAGAGGGTAAAAACCATGTCTTTATTTTAAAGGTACAGTTTGCATTGGCCACTGGGAAGTCTGAGCCTCAACCAAGATTGAAATATATTTAATCGCATTTGTACTACATTATATAAATGCTGTATATTTAAAATGTTATAGTTTACAGATTTTCTTATCACGTGATTGTCTGACAAAGACTTTTGCATAGCCTTTTACCTTTTGCTTTCAGGAAAAGGCAAGTTTTCAGAGTCCAGATCACTGTCTTTCCATGCATCATACAGCAATGTACAGCACAGAATGATTCATTGTATCCTTTTTGTGAAATGAAACGTTATCTGTGTCTGTTGAAGCTATACATCATAGTTGTTCTGTCAAACTATAGTGATAAGCAGGCTAACAGACAGGGAATATTTGAAAAGAATAAAAAAAAAAAATATAATTTTAATACAATTAAGATAATATATCTGAAGTTGAGAGCAACTCCAAATATTTAGTTTTGGAGAAAAAGTTAAGTTGAATGGTAGAAACAATAAATATGACAAAGAGCATTTTACTCAGCACATTTCTGCCTTTGACATATCTTGTTGATTTTAGTTCAAGACAGAAGGAAGGTAGATCCCAGTAAAGCATGGAAGAAATACATAATTAAAGAGATGTAAAAGTAAAGCCCAAAGGTGCAAAAACCGAGAGCTAAGATGTTATAGAAATCTCAAAAAATTAGATGCCCACACATGGTAAGTGCTGAGTATGAGTTGGGTCTCTCATTCCTGTATACTTTCTTTATTAGGGAGAAGTTTATATTCCAAAAGCAGACAGATGTAAGGAGGCTAAAACTGCTTTGATAAAATTACCTTAGTCTTTTCCAGCATTACACTATACAGCGTTTGTTTCTATACTGTCTTGCACCTGAAGTACATTAGTTTTCCACTCTTTTGCATATTTAGGGCCTCATCCTCATCTAATTTTTTAACTGTGCAACTCTACTGAGTTCTGCAGAATCAGCTATTAAGTGATATAAAGCAGCAGCAAAATAAAAAGTATCTGTCTGTGCAGCAACGCCTTATTCCCTCACAATACTAACCCTGAATAAATACATAGACAATTTAACTGGACATACCGGTTTGAAGAAAGTATCTTTTTGCGTTGTTTACAGGGTCATCAGTATCTTCGGGTGTGAAGAATAACTTCACAGCTTTCACCTTTAAAGAACAATATTTTTTTTTAATTTAAATATAACTGTCAACCAAACAGACAATCATGCAATTCTGTTTTAACATGTTCTGCAACCTCTCAAATTTCTATCAGTTCTTTAAGGTCAATGTCAAATTCTCCCTTTCACAGCAGATGCCATAAACAGCAAACCAATGTGGCTGTGTTCCCTCTCAGATTAAAGAAACGTTTTAGTCACACAGAAGACACAAGACAGCTTTCAAAGCTCTGAGAAATCAGTCACTCTTCTTGAACATCCCATTAGAACTCCTCCACTTTGTAATGCCATCGTTCTATCCTGAAGAGGAAGGCTCCCTCTTTCCCTTTTGCATGTTTCATGCAAAATATAGACTGAACACTTTCCACAGTCTCACACAGAGGGACAAAAATCCTTGGGGTTTTTTTATACTGATCTGTATTAAGTTAGATGACACTGTGACAGGGAAAACACTGCACTAACCTCTGCTACTTGCAACACCAGTGGAGCCACACAATTTGCCAGCGCTTATACCAACCTGTGACATCTGGTTCTTGTCCTCCTCTGTACTGGACTGCACAAGCACATACTGGCACATTTTTAATATAAACAGTAGTTCCTACATGTTTTAAATTAAAATGTACCTGCATCAAGACTAGAGATTTAAATCATTACTCTTTTTGGACTGGCACCTGGTACCAACTGCTAGTGTACCAGAATTCAGAATATCAGACAGATCAAGAGCAACTTTTATGGGCTGCCCTCAAATCTTGATTCTGCTTATATTTGGAGCATAAGTTTTCCTGACTTTTCTCAGAATCAAAACAAGATTAGAAGAAAAGGATACTAAAGTATTTGTTTGACTTTGTAGTGTCTGATTCTGTTTTAGACTTGTGCCAAGTACTATACCATATATGCTGAAAAGTATATGACTCTTATCTTATGAATTATTACTTAAGAAATAAGCTCTCCTTAGCTTACATGGGAGAAATTGCTCAGAACTAAGAGTCTGGGAAAGCAGCCAAGGAATAATGGAAAACAGCAATCTCTTCTATATAGCAGATAAATTACTGTGGTATTGAAAAAGCAAATCTTTTCATATGATCCGATGTAGTATCTTGTGACATTTTTAAGAAGTATATAGACCCCCAGCAGGATAAAGAGGCTACAAGTTAGGAAGCAACTAGGACCATGAATAAACATTGTATAAAGACTGCTTTATTTTAGCCTTCAAACCTTGCATGGAATGCAGGCACTTTCCTGCCAAGTGGGACGATGACAATCACAATCACATACCAATCGTGGACAGAAAAATCACTTCCTGAACTACTTAAAGCTGCACCTGCTGTTTAAAAAAGATCTTTTGTTTCAGTATGAAGACCTTCATGCTTATGTTGTTGTCAAAACTGATCTGGCAATTACGTCCAGCACACATATGGGTTTATCTCACAAATGAAATTTGTTCACTGGGAAGGTCAACTCCAGCTAGACATTGCAACCGTAACGTGAAATTAACTTGACATTAACTATTTAAATTTAAAAAATTAAAATACCATTTTTTCATTCAGTAAAGCCAATCCTATTTGATCTGTCTGAACATTCTGTCCTTGTCCAAATCGCTGAGGTCCATAGTAATTTACAAAACCTTTTGTCTAGAATGATAAAGAACAAATATGTTAAAAGCATGGAAGTACCAGGTACAATTAGTAAGACCAAGCACACAACACACAGACATCTACATTTACATCCAAAATGCATACAAATTGTTTTTTAAATCAGAAATAATACATAATAGAATTGTAAGTTACGATCCCTTACAGTATTTTAGCACCCAATTCAGAAACATCTAAAAAGACAACAAAGTTCTTTCATTGTCTTCACTTTTATAAAAAATAGGTAAATGAAATTAAATTATTTCTATATAGTTAATTATTATAAATACTACTACAGGTCAAGTCAAAGTAATCAAGCTTTTTATATCTGCCAAACTGTGAAATGTCTACTCGAGCAAACGCAGCATAGCACAGGTAATGAACAGAAACCACTGTTGCACATTTTTTCTTAAAAATACTAATCTTTTTTTACATGAGATCATTTGTATTATTATTACAATAATAAAGACCAGGAGTGAGCATTTCTGCTAACTGGGATTTTAAGTCTCCTGATGAGTTCTAGGTGGTCAGTAAAATCATAGCCATATGACCCAATGAGAACATCCTTTTCTAGAAAATAATTGGTATGCTTGGAGTAGACAAGCAAAAGACATAGAGCATTTGTTTTGGAAATGGGTATTCAGCTCAAATTATATAACCTTGCTTTGGGCATCCTTAGGTCCCATACGCATTTTATTTCCATGAAAGATGAAAAATCTGTATTTTGGATTAACACACATGCTGGTTTTGTCATTCATCACCTGACCACTCAGCTAAATCTAATAAAGCAAGACACACAATCATAGGAATTTGTGTTCATTTTCCAAACAGCTAAACAAAAAACCAGTCAGACGGAGCAGAGAGAGAGAAAAAACCATTAAAGTACCAGTTGAATGTTTTTTTTTCAATAATAAAATTAAATTCCAAAATACATATAATCTATTTTGCTTTTGCACACTGGATAGTTTTCATTCAAGTCTCTATTCCTGGAGTAATCTTCTTAAAGTAATTTGCATTAAGGTTATTATTTAGAAAGATAGGGCATGAAAATTACTGCTGTACAAAACACCTGAAGTTTTTCTTCCCCATGACTTTCTTTTACTTTTCGCAGTGATTTAAGAATGTCTGACAATGGGGTTTTCCTCAGGGACTAAGGATAACAGCAATCAAAATCCAGTGAATTCCAGGGGATCTTCTTTCTCTGCTATGGACATTTCACATGTATTTAAGCCATGAAGTATGCAGTTCTTCACCTGAGCCAACCACGCATGTTCCTCACATGACCAAAAAAAGACAACCAGTTGATACATGCAGCTATATTCTTTCACACTGCCAGCCACCACAGTAAAACACGTCACTTTGGTTGGCCTTAGGTGTGTGCAGCAATAGCTCATATATCCATACTCATTTGCTACCAGGTTTCCCATCTGCCTTGCTGTACCACTCTGGGGTCTGCAGTCTGTAACACAGAACAAATTCACTTATGATCCCTCTTTGGAAGGCAGCTTTACTCCTGTGATTCCTTAAGTAATGCAGGAAAGACATAAAAAAGCAAAAAGCATAAAAACTGGGTAATAGTGCCATTATTGGGCTATTACAAGCATTTTCTTTAAAAGTACTTTTTGGTTTTTTACAGCACAGAATTAAAACTCCATTTGTTATTGGCAACCAGGAGGCTTTGTTACCTTAACGCTTTCCATTGCTTCAGATATTCTCCCTTTCAAATCTGCAGAAGAATCATGACTGTGGTGTTTGAGATCTCTCACAACTATATCAAAGTGATTGCCCTTCAGCTGACCGAGTCTCAGGTGCTGGCACACTGAATGTATGTTGTGTATTCTCATGCCCTTTTTTTCCACTCTGCTTCCAATTTCTTTCAACCTGCATAAATAATTGGGAGAAATTATGAACCATCCTCTACTAAAGCTATCCAACTTCTAATAAATGTCTTCTTCACCTTTGCACTAGAATTAAACACACTTGAAAAAAATAAAAAGGGATTTAAAACAGATTATTATGAGAAAACCAAATCAAATGCAGAGATAGAAGTCTTAAAATTTACTTATAGTCCAGAAATACTTTCTAAATGTTTGCTTCATTTGCACTTATATTCTGTAGGTCGACAGATATTGGAATTAAGCCATTCACTGAACTTTCTCAAGGCAACTGAACTGAATTTTGCATTTTTTTATTGAAAAACAAGTAATTTACTCTTCAGTCCTAAAAAAAATCTGCATTTCATTAAAAAAAAAAAAGAAAAAGTAATGTGCTCTAGCGGACTCCAAAACACAATTGCTCTTTCTTGGTCAGCCTTAACAAAAACAAACTCTGCACGCTGATTCTCTGGGTATGCTTACACATGCTTGTAATTGGAAACACAGCTGACAGTTCAAATATTTGCCCTTTAAAGTATCCACTCAATCTCTTTGTTCTTATGTGTAAGTATTAGTCATTCAAATCAAAGGAAACTTGCAGCATAAGAGCTTACATTCTAACCAATATTTTAATAATTTTATAAATTATTTATTTCTAAAAATTATTTATTTTCCCTATTATGATAGTGGCTTGGAAGCATTTAACTATTTTGTTTAATCATTTAAACATTAATGCAAAGTTTTGCTAATTATGTCTCGAACAACTGGCCTTACAGCCCAGTTTGCAGTGGAATTGTACTATTGATATATATATTTTTGTTAGTAATAAATCCTAAAAACATAGACTCTGCTCTCCTTTATTTGCAAAGTACACTTTGTTGCTAAGACCAAAAACCACTAGAAAGTTAAAGATGAGGAAGAAATGAGGTACAGTTTTGACTCCACCATTTTAACTGTTACTACGGCAGAACTTACATAGTTTTTTACCCACTGAGCTGGCTACAGAGAGTAACAAAAATGAGGAATGGAGAGGCACATCTTGTATTATTGACATGTTATTCAGAATGTATTTTCTGCCCTTAGGTTTGTTGATACCTTCTTTACTTAGTCTCGTGTTTCTAAACTGGACAATACAATAGAGTCCAAAGGATATTTGTAATGATTTACTTCAGTTTTGTACCCATATAAAGCTTTTACGTTGTTGCCCGTGGACCACAAGACAATACTTTGATAGTATGTCTTGTGGAAATCTGTTGCATCATGTAGTGTAGGCTTCTTCTTGGTTCCAGCTAGTGGATGGTATTTAAGAAACTGTAAAGTTGGATCCCATGAGCATGAATTGGAAGGATACTGTCCCAGAAGATACAGTATATTCGTATTATGAAAAATATGGAAAAGGCAAGACTTTTTTTTTCCATTCCAACAGTGGGGGATTTCAGTGCTAAGCTGTATATTCCCTAAAGCCACAAAATATTAAAGCCATTTCCACTGTGCTCTAGTACACGAGAAGGGAAGACACATCAATAAGATCATTTCAGAAGATCGTACCACCTTGGTACTTATTAATATATACAAACATGTGCTAAACTTAATGCACTCAGGTTGCTGGTACCTCTCAGGAGTCACCTTCTTCACAACCATAGGTTGGTAAGTAATGGCCTTCTTATCTTTGATGCCAGTGTAACTGAAGTCTGAAGGAAGAACACCAAGTTCAGCAGCCAAGAAGCCGATTGCTTCTAGTGTTTCTAGATTTTCTTTCTGAAGGGTGAAAGCTGAAACAATCATCTCAGAATTACTAGGAATTTCTACTTTCACTTCTAAATCATACAGGTGTTCTGCCATGACAGATGGGCAGGTTCTTCCCTCCAAACTATAATAGCATGGTAACTGCAAAGAAACAGTCCTCCCACCCCACAAAAACTAAAGGAAATGGGACTTTTTCAGTATTGAAAGACTGAAATAGAGACAGAGTAAACAAAACTCTTGGACCAACCAGAAACCCCTGCTGCATTTAAAAATAGTACCCGATAAAATGCAACACAATTCAATGAACACGTATTGACTTATTACTAGAAACAGTCTCTATATCAGAAACCAACTGCTTTAAGGAATGAGATCATAAATCAAACTTGACCTTACTAATTTGTCCAACATCTAGATGCATCTTCTAAAATCCCCCAATTACTTTCAAGGGAAAGCTAGCACACAGGGAATAACACAGAGTTAGTGCTACAACCAAAAGAACCGTAACTATTACCACTGAACATTTTATGTAAAATCATTGCAGTTACTTGAGACATCCATCTCATTCTCCAGTGATGTAACTACACTGCATTAATAAGGATTTATTTCAGCATAAACAATGGGCCAACTAGGCCTATATACCATCTAAAAATGATTCCAAGTCTCAAGTCTCACTAGAGAACACCATTACATCTGACACTTTCACTAAAAATGTAATATTCACCTGTATAAATATCTTGTTTTTCCTGGAAACCACCAGCAGACCTTTTTCTGGACGAACTTTTTTCTCGAAATCGTACCATTATTGACATATTTGGCTGATCATTGATATCTGTCACAGTAAATGACTTTGTTTCTAGAAGTTTTCCAAATTTTCTATTGATAAAGTGGTGAACTACTTTTCTGTGCTCTTTGTTTCTGTCGGGCTCAAAAGAAAACGTAGAATTTTCTAGCTTTGCATCTAAAAATTTAAAGAAATCACTTGTTTCCTTTTCAGTCACTAACTGACAAAGTTCTTTGTAGTCAGTATTTCCTTTTACAATCATTTCGTTGTCTTTTGTAACAGTGACTAGAAAGGGGAATTTCTGCCTAACTGCGCTGTGTAAATCAGCCCGGATTTTCTTGTCCAGTACCGGTCCCAGCGAGAGCTCCCTAGTGCCAGCACCGGCATTATTTTCCAAGCCCCACGCATCCTTCAGATCAGAGGCAAATTTACTGAGCAGCTCGCTCACGGCTTTGCCCAGTAAGGCATCCAGCCTACTGGCTTCCGCGGGGCCCGGCTCCGCGTCGGGCCCAGCCTCGGGCCGCTGTCCGGTAGGGGACGCGCAGCAGCGGCCCCCCGCCCGCCCTGGGCCGCGCTCCGGAGGCCTGGGCGCACCCCCGC
>VZTV01019728.1:7641-26914 GCA_013400875.1 Anhinga rufa
GGCGAGGCGGGGAGCAGCGGCCTCCCGGAGCCCTCCCTCTGGGGCATGCCCCTGCCGTCAGGGCCCGCCGGAGGCACCGGCTCCTCCGCTCGGTGTTAAAACCTCCCCCGACCATGGGGACGGCGTCGTCCCTAGTGAGCCCGGCGGGCGGGGTAGGGGAGGTGATCGAGGACACGTACGGCGGCGGCGGCGGGGAGGCCTGCGAGATCCCGGTGGAGGTGAAGCCCAAAGCCCGGCTGCTGCGCGGCTCCCTGCGGCGCGTCGGGGCCTCGCGGCCCGGCGGCCTCATCGGGGCCAGCTTCAAGTCGACGGCCTCGGTGCAGGAGCTGGAGTGCGTGGCCGAGTACGAGCGCCTGAAGAAGGAGTACGAGATCTTTCGCGTCAGCAAGAACAACGAGGTGGCCTCCATGGTGAAGAAGGAGGCCAAACTGGACAGGGAGAACAAGCGGCTGCGCGCCGAGCTGCAGGTAGCTCCCGCCGCCCTCCGGGACGAGGGGGCGAAGCGGGACCCTCACGCCTGAGGCTGCGAGGGGCTCTTCCCGCTCCCCAGGAAAGCTGTGGCAGGGAGGTGACGGGTGCGATGAGTTGCCCTTGCCAAGGAAGGCAGGGTGCTGGGGGAACGAGCTGTCGGGGTGCGGTCAAGGTGTGCCTCTGGGGAGGGTGACCACAGGGCACGTGGCCTGAGAGCAAGGAGAGGGGTGTAGGGTGCTGGGATAACGCTGTATTCAGACCTGAATGTCACTAGCTGAAATGTAATCTAAAACCTGCTATCAGCGATTGCTTTCACTCAGAAAAATGCTATAATAAATGCTTTCAGGCACTTCAGAAAACTTACCAGAAAATACTTAGAGAGAAAGAAAGCGCGTTAGAAGCTAAATACCAAGCCATGGAGAGAGCTGCTACTTTTGAACACGATCGAGACAAGGTCAAAAGGCAATTCAAGGTATGGCTTGACTTTTCTTTTCCTGGGAAAATGACCAGAAAAAAGATAGATGTCGCTCGGTCACATTCCCCCAATGAACTCTTCTCCAATAGCTTTCACCAGGACCTCTCTTTCTTAAAAAAATAAAATTGCTGTATCATGGCTGTAGCTGCTTATTTCTGTCAAGGTAATCCTACCAAAACTTATCTGTAAAACTAAGAAGAAAAAATAGAAAATAACTTTTTAAATATTAAAAGGAGAATATGCAGTGATGCATCTGAGCACAGGAATATATTCATATTTGAGAGTAAGAATACAGGCTGCAAACTAACACATGCTGAAGGAGTGTATAAACACAGAGTTCCATTATTTCTGAATAAACTTTATATATAGTTTTGTAATATTTAACACTTTAGCTTACGTTAAAGAAAAGTGTGTATTGGTGCATCTCTTTTGGCTGCTTAAATACGATAGTTAAAGACAAAAGCCTTTGCTTTTGTCATCTGAAGGGATGACTTGAAAGGCCAAGCTGATGCTTCTGCTTTTCCCTTGGTGCAGAAGATGATACTTCTACAGTCCAAAACAGAGCAACAGGTCCTAGTTTTGCACTCTTTTCAAGACTCTTGATGTCTTTAACAGGTGCTAATGTTTGTCAGATATATAAAAAAGAGGATTGTTTTTGATCTTGTTTAAGAAAATAAGACTTGAAGATTTAATCTCTCTGTATTTAAATCTAGGTTCATGGTTTTTTCCCCTCAATATAGTACTATTTTACAAACAGGACAGCTGGGGCTGCTTGATCACTTTCTGTCTTAGGTAATTTCTGCAACAATCAAAATTAGAAACAAGATTATATGTAAATGTAAAAAAATACATGGAAGAATAAAAGGGAACCTTTGGAAAAAAATATTACCTGTAGTGATTTTAGAAGACAATAAACTTTAGAAGATGAAGAAAGTTACATGCTATTTTTAATGAACTTCCCATGCTAATGCAGCCTTCTGACTTTCAGAATGGTATGATAAGGTTTAAAACTGTAACATTTTAAAAATAGATAATTTTAAACTATCTTTCCCTGCTCATTTATAGGCTCTTGGTGGCTTGTTCACATTTTCATGCCTTTGCCTGCTAAATGAATGCTAGAAACTTATTTTTCCAACTGAAAGCAGATAACATGAATTCAGGAACTGATAATTGATTTTCAAAAGATTTATGGTTTGTATTTCTTGGGTTTTTTCCTTTCCTGCTCATAGATTTTTAGAGAAACTAAAGAAAATGAGATTCAGGACTTACTGAGGGCCAAACGAGAGCTAGAAGCAAAACTTCAGAGGCTCCAGGCCCAAGGAATCCAAGTGTTTGATCCCGAAGAGTCTGATTCAGATGACAATTGTACAGATGTTACAGGTAAGAATTTAATCCCCAGCATTTTGTGGTGGAAAGTGACTGAAATCTCTGAATAGTAAAGCACAGGACAAATATTTGTGTTCTTTTGAAAAAAGTTTTATTAATCCAGGTTGAAAAGCAACATAAAACAGTTTAAAGTGTAAAAGCAGCTGATGTTAACAAACCTGGTTTAGCTTGTGGGAACCTCGCGTTTCTGGTCTTATGAATGAATAGGTGAAGAAAATAGAGCACTGTCTAGACACAGTGACTTGAACATTTTTTTAAAATTGTTACATGAACAGTTCTGAGTTTTCTAGTCTTTTCTGAGTTTTCTGATTCTAGATCTGAGAGGTCATGTTTCAAAGGGTCCAAAAAGCACACCTGAAACTAGGGGAGTAACAGATAGACTTACTACCTATGGATGATGAAGTATGCCACTCTCAGCTGCTGTCCTTTTCCGAATAGCAGAGTTAGATATTTAACAATCATGAGCTGACCAAAAGAGTAATTTTATTCAAGAATTTTTGAAAGGGAAGCTAACCTTAATGATGTAAAAGGCAAAACCTCGCATATGCTGTGAGAGGTATTTGATAACATGGAAAGAATTCAGATAGGTATGTGATCAGTCCTCCGATTTTGTATCTGATTCAAAATAGAGCAGTAACTGTAGCAGACAGTTAGCACCTTAACACTCTTAAGAATGGCCGCCATTACTTCTTGCAGTGTGAAGGGTTACTGAGGAAAAATAGCATGCAACTGCTATTGCTTAACCTTTGTTTTGCTTATTCAGATGTATCAGCTGTCACATCTTGGCAGGAGTATAAATATGCAATCTTTAAAAGAAACGTTTCATAATGCAGTGATTGGCTTTTTGCACAGTAATTATGCATTGGATGAACTTTAGTAGTACAGATAGTCTTGTTTTCTTTTACATATTTTTTCTGTCTTCTTTTGTGTTAAATTAATTTTTTAATTCATTCTTCCTTTCTTACTTTTTTCTGAGTCTTTTTCAATTTCCTGATTTTCTCCATGGAAGATTTATGTAGAGTCTTGGAAGTTGTATATTGATTGGCAGAAGTGTAACCCAAGCATATTAGGAAGAATACTGTGAAAACACACAGCACAGAGAATATATTTAAATACTGACCTACAGCCCCTTTATGCTTTTTCACTGCTGGAACATTCCTGAACAAAAGTTGTCAACTTTGTGATGTGCACAAATGACCGCAGCAATACTGTGAACTGGTTTTCCTGATTTGTAATGCAAGTCAGCATTTGAACCCAACAGATGTGAGCAATCCATACAATAACAAATATTAGCAAATAACCACATCCCATTAGCAGCATGGCTTCTCATTAACTTTGGACATGTGCCCATTTAGAACTACAGCACACAAAGGTGTAAGCTAATCTGCTAAAGGAGAAAAAATGATGATTGATGGCATGTGGCCGTAGGTTTCAGCTGAGTATCTAAGACTGATAATTTACCTTGTTTAGTGACAAGAGGTTTTTTTGTTTTCCAATTCTTAGCTACTGGGGCACAATCTGAATACTGGAATGGAGGAGCTCTGGGAAGTGAGCCATCCATGGGTAGTATGATGCAACTTCAGCAGTCTTTCAGAGGGCCTGAATTTGCTCATAGCTCTATAGATGTTGAGGGACCATTTGCGAACATAAACAGAGGTAAGTTTGTTTTGCTGGGATCATATGTGTCTATGTCATTTTTCTGTCCGTTCTTAAATAATTCTGTTCTTTCTTCGCTCCTTTTCTGTCCATTCTTTGGTAATTTGACTAAACGATTATTTTGAATTCTTTGTAAAAAATAAAAGGAATATGTAGCTGTACATGCCAAGCTGTGTGTAATGTATTTGGTGACTATGGTATGTGCAGCAGTGATTTTAGCAAACGGTAGTGAATAGTGCTTACATGTAAGTAAACCAGATACCATTTTGTTGCTTATGTTTACTAAGGAAGATGGTGATCTCTCAATATCTGCTGGCATTCTTTTTTCCATTTTTATTCAAATTCTCTACTTCTTGAATATGAATGTTATATTTGTATTAGAATAAACTATATCCCTGCTTTTTTCATTGGATTTGCTTGGGGTTTGACCCTGCTTAGGGGGCCATTCATGGAAGTCTGATTGCAAGGCCAGGGTGTATGCAGTGTTATGTGAATCAGTGTCAGGTATTTTGTTATCAATAATTGTTGCTTTTGAACTTTGTTTCCCAAATGGCCTCTTGTAAATCATCTTTCAGTAAACCATCTTCTGGTAAATGGTCTCTGGTTTCCCTCACTGTTGTCGTGGCCCTGGAACCCCTCCTGCATGCATTCCCCATTTTTCCTTCAGTCCTTCAGGCTCTGATGCAGAAGTCTGTGCCTACAAAGTGGGAGGGGAGGGTCTGCTCTGCCT
This sequence comes from Anhinga rufa, assembly GCA_013400875.1. Lineage (NCBI taxonomy): Eukaryota > Metazoa > Chordata > Aves > Suliformes > Anhingidae > Anhinga > Anhinga rufa. The sequence goes on from VZTV01019728.1 coordinate 12,360, forward strand.
TTCATCGTGCCATGTGGTACTGAAAGGGGAACCTATTCCTGGCTTGAAAGAATGACCAGCTGCAAAATCAAGACCCTAAGAAAGTTTTAAAACTTCAAAACTTGCTTCTACAGGGAATTGACATACAGTACTACAGAAAGCAATGGACTTTATTTCAAGAAGAGGAAGTTCCCATAATGTTTCGCTGTCATTTATTTGCATGGTCTAATTGAAATACATGTAGATTTGGAGGAAAAAAAATTAATGTTTGGTTAGGAGTGATTTTATTATTCCTGCATATTTTTATTTTATTTTATTTTACAGCTATCATCTTGATTTTGTGGATACATTTCATCAATCGTTTTTAAAGGAAATATCACTGTAATAATAATGCAAATATATTTAACACTGCTGTTTTGCCACATTATCAAATTATACAATGTTATCAGATGATATGGGTTATCTAAATTAAAATTTTAAATATTAAAATTGAGTAAAACTGCTACTACTATTTTAAATAAAATGTGGTATTCATAATGTTAAGAGGTGATGACTTATGTGTTATGCAGTGTAATCAGATGTGAAGGTCTCCAAACTTAATTTTGTTGTTTTTTTTTTCATTGGCAGATGATTGGGATGCTGCTGTCGCCAGTTTATTACAAGTTACTCCTCTGTTTTCCCACTCTCTGTGGAGTAACACAGTAAGATGTTTTATTATTAGTACTGATGAGACTCAACCAGAAGTGGACATCTTCATTAGAGTGAGTACCTCACAAATTTATGCTAACTTGTATGCTGTTTTCTTTCCACTGTGATACTTATTCAGAAATTTGTCTAGTATTTCTTGAAAGTGGTAGCCTGATTTCAGTGAAGTCAGTGAAAATATTGTCAAGGACTTCAGGGGATGAAACTGCGTAGAGAAAAGGAACTGAGATTTATCTAGTAGGTCCTTAGTGCTATACAGATTTAGTAATAAAGCACCATTATTCAAATTTGCTTTCAGAACTACTCACCAAAGCTTCAAAGAATCTGTGAAACAGTGGGGTACTTCTTTCAAGTTGTTCATTTTCCAGCAGAAAATAAAAGGCCTCTTAAGGACGTAAGAAAATGGGAAATTGAAAAAAGTTCATTAGTCATTTTGCTCCTGCATTTAACTTTGCCAAGGTAAGTATTTTCCAGACTAGTAAAGCAAATGGAAACTGGTAGTTTATGCAGAGTGCATAGCTTATTAAATTTTATGTGATGCTTTGCTCAGTACATTTCCTAAGCTAGTATCTTCTAAGTCATTCTCCTTCAAACTTTAGGTTTGCTAGTGCGGACAGTTAAAAGAATATATCAGCGTTGTATCATTTCCTTTTTCTTGTAGCACCAGATTCTCTTAAGATGCAGCATGAAAGATGTCTTCATAATACAGACGTGTTTTGCTTTCCAAGAGCAGCTCTCTGTCATGCGTATTGCTGGAGTCTTAGGAATTCAAGATGGCTGCTGTGAATGTCCTCAGTATTTTTCATTTGCTTATCTAGCCTTACACCTGTCTGTAGTATTTTGATTTTATTCTGTCACATATTATTTTCTCTCTTTGGCTATTTTTTGAACTGACTTTGTGGCTCTCCAGTGTGGTACCTCATGCTAACTTTCTACAGCTTAATTTACTGAAGTCATGATGTTTTATGACAAATGGTGATACAATGTGTTGTTTGTTTAGTGAGTAATTTCCTAACCCTCTAGAAGAAGAAACATGACTTCTACTAAATGAAAAACACCAAACTGGGGATACTTTTAGATTGTGTTAGGACTGTTTCTGTTATGCATTTGGGAATTTTGGGCAGAGTTTGGTTTTGATGTTTTTGGGAGGGAGGAGTATCCTTTTGCTGAAGAAGGTAAAAGGGATTAGAAAAGGTAATCTTAAGGATCACAAAGTGGTGATTCCAGAACATCTGTATGAATGCAAAAATCTGAAAAGACTGGTATGCATTAAGTTTCATATTAGGGGTAGATTTTGAACTCTAGGGATTTCAAATACTGTATTATTAGAGCTCTTGTATTAACTAGACCTCCTGTTTCTGTAAATAAAACATCTGTCCGCAGAGAGTTAAAGGCTGGCTTAAGACACTAGTAGCTAATTTACAACAGTGGAGTGCTGCAGAGAACACCCAGGTACCACAGAAGAGGTGTGTTTTCTCAGATGAATCAGACTAGAGCTGCCATACGTTTATTCTCTTAGAAAGACGATGTCAGCCGCTGAGGGTATATTGACACTCCAAGGGGATACTGTTGCAAATAACCCAGTTCTATGTGTGTAGGTCACAAGTGTTTAAGGAAGAAATATGCAAGAAGAAAAACCACAAAGGAGTATTCCTCTCAACAGTATTCACTTAGAGAGTTTCTCTTAAAAAAAAAACTGCGCGATTAAAATTGTAGTGCTCGTATAAAGAACATGATATTTTGAGAGATCCTGTCTGCTATTGTCAGCATCCACAAGTTCTATAGTTCCTTTTGTGGAACAGCAGTATATTGCTGTGAATGATAGCCATGGATAGCATTGACATACATAAATTCAAAGTGCTTATGTGTTTGGAGGTGTGTAATTCTCCTTTCAACTACTATAAATTAAAAGACTATCCTACATCTGACAAGTACTAGAGGACTTTTCCTATAGTCAAGGAATAGAACAGAACCTTCAAGTAAGTGATGGCAGAGCATGTATACGATGCTTGTTAATCATGTGTGAATCTGTATCCTTTCCATACCTTTCACGTATATTGGTATGACAGAAAGATGAACTTTTAATTTACCAAGCAATAATCATAAAAATTAATGAATTGTTTTAATCTTTTTGGTACAAGTAGCATAAATTTCTCTCTTAGTTGTTCCTTGTCTCAGAATATATCTTAAATTCTTTGCTGAAATATTTGCTTGCCCTTTGTCGTAAATAGATACGACTTTTGAATTAGATTTTGCAGTGAAACCCATCTTTGGAACTTGTGTTGATTGAACTGTTTACTACAGCAGTGTAATATAGCACAAGAATGCTGATTTCCAATCTAGTTGTTTGTTGGAGGACTGTGAAGAAGCCTTCTTGAGAAATCCAGAAGAAAAACCCCGGCTAATTTACCACAGAAAGGAGGATGGCAGAGTCAGTTCAGTCTCAGTGCAGCAGTTAATTGAGCAAATTTCTTACATGAACAAAGCAAAGGTATGGCATTTTAAAGACTGTTGAATTTTAAAAGGCTTACTTTCCTGCTATAGACTACATTGAGTGCTAGTAGTCCCAGATTTTAGGAGAAATTGCATTACACTCATTGTTCTGAATGCTCATTATATGAGTAGATTGATTGAAGCTGAAATTTATGAATGTTATGAGATTTCCATTAGCAGGGGAGAAAAAGCTGCTGTGTTTTCACTGAAAAAAAGTCCCTGTGCTATAGGTATAGAATTTCCCACCTGTCTTTAGCCATTTAAATGGCAAAGTCATTTACCTAAGGTCCCTCTGTAGCCACTGAAGAGAAAGAAGTGTACCTCCAGAGAGATTCCTCCCATCTGAAGACACATCAGTTGCCATTTATTTCCCTCTACAGAGAGAATTGTTGAGAACAGCTGAAAATAGATGCCCAACTTCTAAAAGCTTAGGCGAAGTGAATCCTACTTAAGGAATGCAACAGAATGGAATTTAAATGTGTTCCAGAATAGTTGTGTTGGAAGTCTTTAACACTGTTCCCAACTGGATTCAGAGTTGCGTCATGCATTGCCATTTACTTTTTCAGATGATTGATCATATTGGAAGTGTGGAGGAAGGAGCATATGAAATCTATAATTGTGTGGAAAAGATAATAAAACAGGTAGAGTACATAATACATTTAAGCTTTTTCTGTTCCTGCTCTAATTTATGATTTTAAACGATGTCAGTGTGATAACTATATGCTACTTAAATATAATTCAAAGGATCCTTCTGTGTTTTATCATTAGTATCTGGCAAGCAAAGAAATCTGCAGGTGGAAAATAAAATCCAAAACTGAGCAGTGCTTTTATGGACAGAAGCACAAATAAGAGGGGAAAGGGATCTATTGGTAGCCTAAATTCTCTTTTAATTTCTCTTTATCCATATCGTAAGATAAAGAAAGATTGCGTAGTCCATTCTCTCCTTAACCTTCCTTGTGGTGGGTTTCTTCCACTATGGAAAGACTAAACCAATGTCCCGAAACCTGAGCGTTCAGAGTTAACTTGGTATCATCTAATTGCTCATTTATATATGTTCTCTGCTAGCCTAAAAGGTGGTAAGCATATGGAAGTTAGTAGAGCTGCACTCATATACAGTGGAATTAACACCAAATACGCCTGCACTGTTTAGAATTACAGTTGCAGTTTTCTCCACACAATTTTCTTTTTACTTAGGATATATTGGGGTATGAAATGACAGAACTAGAAGGCAAGGATTTGGGTAATAAGGAAGAGTCCACTGCTCCTGAAGAAGAAGTTTTTGGTGATGTATTGTGGGATGCACATGATGAACAAGAACAGATGGAAGCTTTTCAGCAGGCCTCTAATTCAACATGTGAGCTGGGATTTGAGAAAGTAAGTACATTGGAAATGTATATGGATGAAGAGAAAGTCATCGCTTATTTCCATATCTTGTTAGGTAAGATGTACTTCTACAGAAGAAGCTGTGTCTGAGAGCATCCTTGAGGCTATTACTCCTTAGGCTAAAAGAAGCCATATGTCTTATATAGATGTCATATTTATTTTCTGGGAGAGATGCCAGTTTGTGTGTTGTTGAGTGGCATTGATGAAGAAGCAGTTGTTCCTGCACTGGAGAAAAGCACTATAACAGTGTGGCAGAAGTAGGGTGTCATCCTACACTTTGGTTGTCAATAGAAAAGGCTCTGGATGTTTTGTTTGTTTGGTTGGCTTGGTTTGGTTTGGTTTGGGTTTTGTTTTGTTTTTGAGGAAATCCAAGCTCTGCCTTGACACCTAGAATTAAGTCTTTTGGAGATGACTAATGAAAAGATTTCATCTCATTATGCAGCCATACATATGTGAGAAGAACATAGGAAAGTTAAAAGTAGAGAGCAGCTGAATAGCTCAGTACTTGCTCATTACTTGAAACAAAATTTTTAAAACATTTCAAATTGGGGTTATCAGGAACAGTTATATGTAGGGAAGGTATAATGAATTTAAGAAGAAAAAACATTAAAGTGGTTATGGAAAGTGATGCGACAGCTTATTTGGGCAACTTTCATTGATGTTATAATGTAACATAAGCAAGCAGTTCCTGTGTTACTGTATTTAAACTGTTAGTACCCTTATTTTACTAGCACAATTTATTCTTTCACTTCATTACTCATATATCGGCAAGGGATTGGAGGATTGTGCCATCTTTACTACATTCTAGAACAATAAAATAATACAACATTAATAGAAAAAAAATACCTATGTGTATCTGAATGTGCCTCCACTTCTTTTTTGCAGACAAAATACTTCTCCCAAGTGAATGAAGGGTGTTTTTTGTTTTTGTTTTTGTCATCCTGAACTCTGCTACAATGTTCTTGGGCATTCATGTGGTGAAAGAAAACCTTTCTTTTGTGTGCTTAGTGCCTCAAAATATCATTCATGGCAGATGCCAACTTTGAAGGCTTTGTCCTGGCAACCATATCCAATGCAGTGGAATAGTTGGGGGGAAGGGGAGGTGGGGAAGCCTGAACAAACATAGTACCCATTTGCTTTACTGTAGCAACACTAATTCAGTTTATTAGCACTGAAAGTTCCATTTCAAATAGAGTTTTGGAAAAAAAAATACTTATTTTGCACTTTTTTTAAAAGAGATAATAAATTCTGTGGTTTAAGTGTTTCATTACAAAATTTCTTTCCATTTGTATTATATTCCATTTCAGTAGTTATTCCCTTACCTTAATAAATCTGTACATGCATTTTGTATCTAGATGGTTTACAATACCTGGCACTGTATTTCTCCCTTAAATCGTGGAATATTTGTAATGATTGTTTCTTTTTTATAGTATTTTGAACGTCTAAATGACCTAGTAGCAGCACCAGCACCAATTCCACCTCTGCTTGTGTCAGGAGGACCAGGCTCTGGGAAGTCTCTCCTTCTGTCAAAATGGTAGTTTAAACTAATTCTTTTTTTTTTTTTGTATGAATGAAATTTAAGAAAAAAATTTCCATTACATTTCAAACATCCTATCAGTTTAATTAGAGGTAAAATGGCAGCATTTACAAAGAACTGAAGTTATTGAAGTATCCTGGAAAGCTTTGTAATAACAGAGTGGCTAATTCCGTCTGACTGCCTTTAACATCTCCCTGACTCCAGTTGCAACACCCTACAGATCTGTCTTTGCACAGCATTAATAAGTGGTTTCAGTAGCTCAAAAGTCTTGCCCTTCTCTGGTACACAAGAGGGGTCCTTTGGAGTCTTTGTAACTGAAATAAAGGAAAGATCAGACCAAATAATTTATCATAGAAATGCGTTTTATGGTCACTTGCAGGCTATGACAAGATTTGCTGACATAAAAATAAATTGGTAGTGTCATTACTTCTTAAAAGCTTAGTGACATGTGACTATCCAGTGCCAGGAAGGGCAGTTGCTAATGGCTATCGGTACTGGGGAGGGCAAAAATGGCATCTGACATAAAAAGTTTAATTATAGCTCAGACCTTCTATCTCCTTTGGCAAAACTGTTAGTTTTTATTTGAGATATATTTACAGAATTAGTCTGTGAAGTGTCTTTTTTTTTTTTACTTCTCTCATTAGGATTCAATTGCAGCAGAAGCATTCACCAAACACTCTCATTCTTTATCACTTTGTTGGGAGGCCCATGTCTACTAGTTCAGAATCTGCATTGATAATTAAACGCCTTACTTTAAAGGTATGTTTTATCATTACATTGCATGACTCTTTGGAAAGTGCCAGTGTGTGTGTGTTATGTCAAAAGATAAAATTTTCTTCAGGTTTTTCTATATCAGTTAAGAGTAATACAAATGTAAGGCATTATAGAATGTGGGGGATCTGACCCTAAACACTGCATGCAGATCAATTAAATATGTCTCTGGCATATTCATAATAGATTGGCATTAGCAGTTTTGCTTCCAGTGACCTATATTGATGGCTTATAAAACCATATAAGCTTCCTCCAAAATTTCCAGCCATCTGGCCAATGAGAGAGGCAGGTGGTATCCCTTCTGTCTGTGTGTTTAGAAACCTGAGGCTGTATTCACCAGTTGGCACCATGTTGTTCCTAGACTAGTCTCTCTCCTATGCTAATTTGGTTTTTAAGTGTGCATGAGATATGTGGGGTGTATTTTTGTGCCAGGGTCTGAGCTTTCTTGTTCCTTCGCGTGGTGGCACTAAGGACCTCACAGGACTAAAACCTTTAGAGAAATTAAATCAGTTGTGCTCTCCCTGCAATTTTCTCATGTATTTTAGAAGTCTGCCTATTTAACGTGTGCAACTTTTAAGCCCTTTAAGTCTCCAAATTCCTTGTCCATTGTGTAAACTCAGGTTACCTCTCTAGAATTTACACAATGAGTTCAATAAATATTTTTTTGTTCCGCATATGCCAGCTTTCTGCATATACTAGAAGGAAAGAATTCTGTGTGATCTTTACTAGAAAAATTGTCCCAAAATTGTGTGTTGGCTTGGTTTTTAGTTTGTTTGTTTGGTTTTTTTCCCTCGCCTTGTATCTGTAGGACTTCTTTCAACTATCCCAGTTGATTTTTAAGGTAGAATTTGTTACATATGTTTATAATTCTGCAGCTTATGCAACACTCTTGGTTAGTGTCACCTCTGACTTTGGATCCAGCTAAACTTCTGGAAGAGTTTCCCCGCTGGCTGGAAAAACTTTCTGCACGTCATCAAGGCAGCATTATTATAATTATTGATTCTATTGACCAAATACAGGTATGTTTTCAAAATAATTGCCATTTGTCAGTCTGAAAGAAACTTTGACTATTATAGATTCAGCTCTATCTATGTAACAGGAATCCTAGAATCATAAAACGTCCTGAATCGCAGAATCACAGACTGGTAGGGGTTGGAAGGGACCTCCAGAGATCATCTTGTCCAACCCCCCCTGCGTGAGCAGCACACCCAGAGCAGGGGGCACAGGACCGCGTCCAGGCGAGGCGTGAATGTCTCCAGGGAAGGAGACTCCACAGCCTCTCTGGGCAGCCTGGGCCACTGCTCTGGCACCGTCACAGGAAAAAGTTTTTTTCTCATATTTAAGTGGAACTTCCTGTGTTCCAACTTGTGCCCATTGCCACTTGTCCTGTAACTGGGCGCCACTGAGAAGAGTCCAGTCCCAAACTCTTGACACCCACCCTTCAGATATTTATAAACATTGATAAGGTGCCCCCTCAGTCTTCTCTTCTCCAGGCTGAACAATCCCAGGTCTCTGAGCTTTTCCTCATAAGGGAGATGCTCCAGTCCCCTGAGCATCTGGAAGGGACCCACAAGGATCATCAAGTCCAACTCCTGTTCCTCCAACAACACCAAAATTTGCTTTTCTCTAAAGAGCATATATAGAAAATAGTTTTGCAAGAAGTGCAGATGAGTTAAAACAGTCTTTCATTTTTATAGCTAAAATTTGTGTTGGGTTGGTTTTTTTTTCCTTCTAAATTTATCCTGACACCTTAATTTTTGAGCAGTCCAGTTACACTGTTTATTCAAAGATTCAAGGCTGTGAGCTGACTTATTGGGAATGTGAATAGCCTAGTCTTTGAGGTGAACATTTCAACAATAGTATTCTATCTGTTATTTAATGTACAGTCATGCTGATACATGTCAATGGATCATTTAGTACTGTTTTGAGAACCAGATGATGAAAAATTCTTAAGGACACAGGAGAATTAAAGACTCCTTTCACTGAGCTGTGCAGTTAATTAAGTGTATCAACTTCTGGCATTGTTCTGAACAACCTTTGTATTAAGTAACCAAAATTTGTTTTTAAGCAAGCTGAGAAGCATATGAAGTGGCTGATAGATCCACTGCCAGTGAATGTGAGAGTGATTGTATCAGTGAATGTAGAAACATGTCCACAGGCTTGGAGGTATGTTGTATTTCTGAGATGTTTCAAAGTAGCCTGGGTTAGAATTATTGTTTTAAATTACAGTTATTAGTTGAAGAACAAACAACCAGATTTGTCAAGACCTGGAGATTTAATAGTATAAGGTTTTGCAACCATTGAGGACAGCAAAAGCTTCTCTATTTTAACTGCAGTGAGGACAGGTTTTAGTTGTTGGGAAACCAGGTTTTTGTTTTACTTTGATGGATCTATCCACATGACTATGAAAGAGGATATTAAATGCAGTCCGATGGACATCAAGAACCGCAATACCATGATGTAGATCCAGCATAAGGCTAAAAGTGGAAATTTGACTTGTGATGACTAGAATTTCTTAGTAGCAGGGAATAGTTTCAATTACTGCTTTGATATCAATCTTTAAAAAGTGCTGGAACTTTGATGTCTTTTTTTTTCCTTTTGTGTGCTATTTAATAGGATCTGAATATGATTTTTTTTCTCTCTTACAAAGGTTGTGGCCCACTCTTCATCTTGATCCACTGAATTCCAAAGATGTTAAATCTCTCATTAGTGCAGAATGTAACTCTGCAAATGTTAAATTGACTAAAGAGCAGGTATGTCTGTTGCAGTTTTCCTAAAGTACCTTATCCTAGTATAACTTCTAATGAAAACATAGAAAGATGAAATAAGCCGAGCTGCCAAAAGAGAGGATTGTATTTAGCTAACTAAATACTACTGCTGAAGGTAGCATGCAGTTTAAGTATTTTTACCCCATGGCTCATAGCACTGAAACACGGATGGAACAGCATAAATTATTAATACAAAACCGGTGCAGTTGCACTTATTGCTGTAAACACGCTCTTTTCTTTTAGAATTATAGAAGGTTTAGTATTGCATAATACTGTAACAATGATTGGCAGAGTGGGGAAAAAAATATTTTACCTCTTTGCCTTGGAGACCGATTCTGTAAGGTAATCCTCATCTTGAGAGTTGTAATGGTTAGATCCTAACTCTTTTCATCCTAAATTCAAAAGGAAATTTTCACTCGAGTGCTCCTATAGCTATAAAAACATGCAGTATTTTGTGCACTAGTTATCATGTCATAGTCTTCAGATGTTACAGATAGAATCATATCTAGAACTTCTACTTTCCTTTCAAACAGCAAACATTTTATTGGTGTGATTAATTTCATCTTGGCTCACAGATTTTGTTTCAAATGTTGTAGGAGAAGAAGCTTGAGAGACATTGTCGTTCCGCCACAACTTGCAATGCTTTGTATGTCACTCTCTTGGGCAAAACCATTGCCTGGTAAGTTGAGATGGTCTTGAAATTATTATGCTCATCACTAGATTAGAAGACTTTGGGTAGGTTTGTCAGTATTTGGAAATATATTCATTTAACATAGAATGAATCTTGTTAAGAAAAAACAGCGGAGCAGTATACAAAGTGTTCCCCCTTCACTGACTGCAAATGGGAAGAAAAATCAGAAAGTATACAACCGTCATTTTGATGCTAAGTGAATCCAAATAGTTCTATCTGTCTGTTTTCAGCTCTTCTGTTTTTATTTTATTTTTCTGTTGTTCTGCTTTCTGGGTATGTCAGTTGCTTCAGTGCTTTTTAAAGGTATTTGGAGAATGTTGGTATTGTTTTGTTTAACAGTTTAATTCAGATCTGTTGAATTTACTGATGTACCAGATAGTTTGCCTCACAGATTTTTAAGGCTAAAAGGAAGTTCAGCAACTGTTTAGTTTAACATCCTGTGTATGGTACTTTGCCCTGTAATTCCTGCTGTGGAGAAAATTAATCTTCCCTCTTGTGCAATAGAATACTTAATAAGTGCATTGGCTTATTATTAACCTAGACTTCGTCTTGTTGAGAAAGATGCATTTTTAGTTTAGAGACTCCCGGAAGATGATACACTGATTGATAATTTGCTCTGGGTGACTGAGTTTCATTATGCTTTGTTTCTGTTTTATGTCCTAGAATGCTTAATTGCTCCTGAAAACATGCTTTGTAAATGCATTAAATGAAACAGCAGCATGTGGTTTTATCTTCATCCAACCTGATGTTCTTATTCTGTACTCCTGCTGGAGGAAGGAACGCTGCAACTTACTGTGGTTTGGTTTTTTTTAATAAAAATGTTGCAGTTTTTTAGAAAAATTGGACAGTGTGACAGAAGGTGACTTCAGGAATTGACCTCTTCTGTGTTAATCTCACCAGGTGCTGTGCACCTTTTAAACCCAGTAGGAATTCAGAGCACTTCTGAGCTAGAGCTCTTCAGTAGTCTCAGTTCATCTTACTTAGCCAAATTTACTGTGCTAAACCATGCCCTTTTTGTCCTTCTGCTCAGCGTTGGAAATACAGGAAATATCGATGAAACCCTTCAACAGTGTTTCCAATGTCAAGACACAGTGTCACTGTACAGGCTTGTTTTGAGATCAATTCAAGAATCATTGCAGAGTGATAAAGAAAAAGGTCTTTTGAGAGAGGTAAGCAGAGAATGCGTCACTATTTCTACAGGTAATGCATATTCTTTCCCATCAAGAGTTTTTCTGAAGTTAAAAGTAAATAGAAGTTTATGTTGATTCATATGTATGATTCAGAGATTACTATATAACTAGTATAGAAGGGACAATTTTATTCATGTATCTATTGCGTAACTATAGAATGTATGACTGCTTTGTGTTACATTTCAACTAAGTCATTATCTCACAAAACAAAATAGAACTTTTCCACTATGATGGAATAGTTCATCATAGAATCAGCACTTCCTTTGGTTCCCTGATCCAATGATTAACTACATTGAGTGTAGTAAATGTCATCAAAACATGGTATCTTATGAATACAGGGCTCTGCTAATTAGATTTCTGATTCCTCTTCCTACCTTTGCAGAGTTTCCCTGTCGTGTGGAACAATTTTTTGATTAGGACATGCTACTCGATAATTGCTAGAAATTCTTTGGTGCTGGCAGCATAAGACCTTCAGCATATTTTACTTAGGTGGAAGTTCCGTAGGACAATGGAGTTACTTTCCCCCAGTGTTTTAGAGGAAAGTCTAAGGAGCCATTTGTTTGTTCCAGAGTGTCCCATTTGGTGCTTTAGCTATTAGAGGATTGTTCTTTGAGGACAGAAGAGGGAGAGGGCTTGTGTAGGGAGGTTTTTTTTTCCCTTGATGCATAAAGTTATACACAGTATTTTTCTTGGCATTTCAGTGTAACAGCTCTGCAGCAAATACTGCTAACTGTGTAAAATAATCTTTCTGCTTTACATAGATACTGTGTGTCATCGGTGTTAGCCACAATGGCGTGAGTGAGTCAGAGCTGATGGAACTTTATCCTGAACTGTCTCCTGCAGTGTTAGCCTCGCTCATTCACAGCCTGCACAAAATGTGTTTGCTGACGTATGGCTGTGGTTTGCTAAAGTTCCAGCACCTCCAGGTAAATTTTGTAATTCTAAACAGCCCCTGCTGTTTTTTAGATAGGTTCTGTTGTTAACTAGGTAGTTTGTGATATGTTTGTGTTTGCTCATCCATTTTCCTTAACATCTGGTCTGATGTTAGAATCACCTTGAAAGCTGCTAGAGCTATGATACCAGTATTGGTCAGTATTGTTCAGCAATTGAAAACCTGAAATTTCAGATTAATTATTAACTCCACATGTCCTGGAAAACAGTGGTTCCGCAAAAACCAAGCAGAAGTGAAGGAGAAGGGAATATTATCTGAACAACCAAAGCTTTGGTCTAGAGTAAGACAATCTGTTGGTAGTGCCTTTGTCATTGAAAGATTTTCAGTTCTACAACACGAGACATGTTTCATAAAGAAATCTTGCATAGTGCCCTGTGTATCATCGGCACTTAATAAACAAATAAAATGCATTCCCTTTCTCACAATTATACTCTCTTTCAGGCTTGGGAGATGGCAAGGTTAGAGTATATGGAAGAAGGTGAAAATGTTGTTTCTGCCTATAGACAAAAGCTAGTGGAGTATTTCACTATGCAGCTAAGGTGGGTCAGAATTCCTCAAGATGTCCTAAATTGCAGGCTTTATGCCTCATGGATATTTTTGTTTTCTTCATATAGCTTCTTGATTCAGTTTAGTAAATTATTTTGGGAAAATAACTGCAAAACCCTAGTTGTCAGTTTAGCAGTTTATTATTGATATGTTGCTTTTTAATCTTGGAAAAGACTGAGAACTATGGATGGGAATGGGCATACAATAAAGTTATCAGGTGAAAAGGTAGGGTATGAATTTATACTGCATCATTTTGTGGTAAGTGACCCCATGTAGATTTTTAACTCCCAGGAAATGCTAGGAAATTCGAGGTAGCTTGGAACTTGAAGAAGAGACAGAAGACCACTTGCATTCAGCAAGCAATTAGCACATACGCAAGAGGAGGTCCAGTAGAACAGCTGAACAGCTACAAGTTCATATCCAGCTTAAAAACTGATTTGCATTTACAGTCCTCAGTTAGCGTGTCCCAGCTGTGGCTAGCTTACCGCTCCTCAGAGCATGCACTGTTGGGTAGCAGAAAGCCAAGAGGGCCACAGTGTCCTAGGGAAAGGAGGCACAAAGGGACAGTGGGCTGCTGCAGGGCTGCAGTTCTGCTAGCAGGCACAGATTAGCCCATATGGGAGGGAGGAGCATCTTCCTGTGGGGTACCTGGGGGTTCCAGCACTCTCTGAGGTGAAATTAAAAAGATGTGAGAAAACAGAGACGTAGGTCTTGTAGTAGTCTGTCTGCTTGTTCAGACATTCAGGTATGGCAATTGTATGCTTGCCTAGTTTTCACATCAATTTGACAAGTTCTGTTAGGCCTCTCATAGTTTTAATTTTGATTTGCTTTTCTTTCTATAGTCGAGACCGAGTGACGTGGAGAAGTGCAGATGAACTTCCTTGGCTCTTCCAACAGCAGGGTGATAAGCAAAAGTTACACAAGTGTCTTTTGAATCTCTTTGTATCGCAAAACCTTTACAAAAGGTACAAAGGTAGCCACTGCTTTCGCGGTTATAAAGATTCCAAAGTAATTTTTTTGTCAATATAAATCAGAAGATTACAGATATAGATTAAAGGAACTTAAATAGTGAAGGCTGAAATGCTAAATGCTGTTGCCATATAAATAATCTATTTATTTTCTTTTCTATCACATTTGGGAGTTGGTAAAGGAATAAATATTGCTATGGAACAGCATTGGTCTCCATGGGTTGTCTCTGTAGACATTCTGTAGCATATAAACAAAATTCATGCATATGGCCCTTTTCTTCTAAGGTAGCAACAGTCTGAATAGAGAGGTATCAGAGATAAGATGAGCTTCTTATTTCCTTGTTAAAACAGGGGACATTTTGCAGAATTGCTGAGTTACTGGCAGCTGGTTGGGAAAGATAAGAGCTCTATGGCAGCTGAGTATTTTGACTCTCTGAAAGAATACGAAAAAAGCTGTGAGGGAGAGGAAAGTATGATCTGCCTGGCTGATCTTTATGAGACCCTGGGACGGTTTCTTAAGGACCTAGGTCTTCTCAGTCAGGTAAGTACATTTAGAGATTGTTGTAACAGCA
>VZTV01019745.1:0-49536 GCA_013400875.1 Anhinga rufa
CCTGCGATTGTGAGGCTACTTCACATATAGCAAAGCTGATGTGGAAAAGTGGAAAGATGCCTAAGCTGTAAAAGTTGGGCTAGTGGATTGAGTGTATAAAGTAGCATTTGTGGTTTTAATATATTCCAGTATAAATAAAGATTTGTAAAACAGCAAAAAGCATTGAGCAACAGGTTATTGGATGCCCAGTTATCAGCCAGCACTGTTATCCAAGAGCCCAGAGCTAATGCAAAGGAGAAGGAGCCTGAAACTCTGTGGGCTGCAGCATGTGAAGCTGCTGCTGACCCCGAAAGAGCCGTGCTGGAAAATCAGCTTATTCCAGACAAATCCCCACTAACACTTGCACTCAGGCTGTCACACACAAATTACTGTATTGGGATAATTTTTCAAGTTTTCAAGGAGAGTCTAACAAGTTTCCAACGAGTGTGGGGAGAGTCCAAAAAAATACCAGGAGATTTTTATCTCCTTTAACATTCCACCTGAGAAGTGGTTCCTGAGGATCATCCTACTTGTCCTCACAGCTGCCAGCCAGTTTCCGCAGCCTCAGAAAAACCACTGCTCGGTGGGACACACAAGCCGTATCAGCTCCAGATCATAAGGGCACTTTTGTCCTGGTGTCCTAACACTTAATGCCTTTGTGAGATAAAATGTACTGCTAACAACCCAGTGCATCTTTCTTACACAATAAGGGGATAATATGCTCCTAAACAAAGCAGTACAGAGGTGTAAGCTAAGTTTATCTGTGCCCGGCTCCATACAGAGCCTTGCACAACAAGCACTGCTGGGCTCCATGCTGCAAACAAGCCCCTGGCAAGGAGCTGCTTGCCCTGCAGCAGCTGTGATGAGGGCTTCAAAGGAGTCAGAACTATCAGGAAGCACTTTGCTAAAACTGCACCATCATTGCATTAGAGCACCTCCTCTGCCCCCATCAGTCTAGCATGAGCAGCACCTAGCACTGCCCCAGCTGGGCAGGGGATGGGCTGCAGCAGGGCACTCGTGTGCACCAAACCCCAGCTCCTGAGTGAGGCTGAGCTTCAAAAACGCTTTCTATAAGGTACCAGCTTGTTCCCTATAGGTAGAACCTCCTCTTCAAGCTGTGCTGCCTGTCTGTGGGCCATATGGCATAGGGGCACGGCCAGAAACCCATATCTAATAAACATTTAGAGAGAAATACTGAGGCAGTGAAAGTTTTTATTAAAAGAGCAATATGAGAGCAACCATTATGCCTAAAGAATAGCTCTGCTTCCCGACTATGGATGTTAAAACTGGCCACAGAAAACCCTCTGTATCATCCACCTGCTGAGCAGCTTTCCCTACCTCTATGCCAGGCTACACCAGGACTAGCTGACCAGAGATGGCCGCCTGTCCCCCTTGGGCCATGGCGATAACAAAGGGCAGTGCTTGAGGGAGAATGAAGGTGGAGACAGCAGAGACGAGCAGGGCTCTGGGGCTCAGCGCATTGCCTGCCTCAGAGGGTGAGCAGGGTTGAGGGTCCTCCTGAGCAGGATCTTTTTAGAGCAGTCTGGTCGGGAGAGTCATCTGCCTGGAAGAAGCAGCACAAGAACTATTCAGTTTTCTCATTTGGACTTTCACCAACTTTTTCTTATCTCCCAAGTGAGGTTTTCCTGTGGGTCCACACAGGCAGAGGGACCTTTTGGAAACTGGGAGCAGCCCATGGGAGATGGGCTGGCTGGGGTGGTGTGGGGCTCATGCCCTGGATCCCCGGGGAAAGCAGTGCTGTGGGAAATGTGATCCTTACATCAGCGATGTCAACTTTGGCATTGCTGAGGCTGGTGTTGAGAATGTTGGGCAGAGGGACTGACACATGCAAGGCATCTGCAAAAGCAAGTGAAAGCATCTTGTCACAGAGGAAACCCCAAACACAGGCAGCAAGGGAAGGGGGAGAGTTCCAAATCCAGCTGAGTTTGAGAGAAGAGGGGACCCAGACCCCAGCCATACCGTTAATGGCAGGTATGTATGCAGTCTCAAGGACTTGCTTGAGCCATCCTGCAAGTGGGGAGTCCTGCAGGGGAAGAAGACGTGTGTCAGTATCAGAAGAAGAGAGCAATGGTTATTGGGATGAAAACAGCAACGTCAGGGTTATCAATTAAGTTCTGTCACTGCAGGATGCTCAGAGCTGTGAAACACAAAGGCTGGGAAGGGTCCTTCAGTGAAACTCTTCCAGGACTGAGGGTGGGAGGGTACACAGGGACATATGCATCTTTGGGTTATTTCTTCTTGATTATTCCTCCCCACTTCCCAGCACTCCCAGTGCACTGCCAACAGGTGAACATAAACATCCAAGTGTCACTGCTATAGGGCATAGGGGATCAACAGGGCAGACAACAATAGGCCTCTGCCAAGAGAAGAAGAAACATGAAGACTGAAGAAGCATTGGCATTTTGGTTCTCCTTCCCTACACAGGCCCTCTGGCCATCACATCGCTCACTGCTGCGCCTCTACCACATCTACATCACACTCCCCGATAACTGCCACCAGCCCCATCTTGTCAGGCTCCTTGGAGGGTCCCCAGGCAGAGCCCCCTCCCTGCCCGCAGCAAATGCAAAGCTTGACTCTACCTGTCGAGAGCCAGGGAGACTTGCAGTTTGCCATCAGAGACCGATGGGATGATGTTCAGAACAATGTCCTGAAATTGGAACAGCAGAAGAAATGAAGTTAGTTCCCTGCATAGCTCCCAAGACTGAAAAGAAAACCCAGAGTATTTGTAAATAACTCATTCCAAGAAGAAACACCTGTCTGTGCCCAGAAATCACTTTTTTTTGACAGATGGCATTATGTATCTCTCTCCCCAGGGTTCACCCTTCCTGTCCTTATTTTGTTCTTAACAAGAGTTCCCTGTCTTTATTTATTTATTCTTTAAACATTTCACTTGCTCTATTACAAGCATTTTAAAAGGACTAGGCACCACTGCTTTTAAGATGTACTGAATTCAAAAGTACAAGTACCGTACGGCTAAGGGCAGGGCAAGCCAAGTGGATGAGAATCACCCCTCACCCTGTTTTGGTGGTCTTGTCCCCCAGGAGCACACTCACCATGTC
The DNA here is from genome assembly GCA_013400875.1 of Anhinga rufa. NCBI lineage: Eukaryota > Metazoa > Chordata > Aves > Suliformes > Anhingidae > Anhinga > Anhinga rufa. Next base: position 3,060 of record VZTV01019745.1, read on the forward strand.
ACGGGAGAAGAGGGGCTTCTGGGAGGACTGCAGGGGGGCAGTGATGTCGATGGAGGTTTTGAGGGTGGCAGTGGCTCTTCCGTCTCTCACAGCCACCACTGGTTCCTTGGCCACCCACCCATGCAGCTCCAGCAGCAGAGAGCCAGGGAGGGCTTCGGTGAGCTGCACAGGGCAGGGGGAGGTCAGGGCAAGAGGGTCTTTGCATGGCCGGGGTAGACAGTGGGGTTGGAGATCAATGCACACAAAGGAGGTGGCTGACCTGGGGGATGAGCAAGAGAAGGGCAGACGTGGACAGTGAGATCCTATCAGGCACCTGTGGGAACAGCACCAGCAGCATCCGCAGCTGGGAGGGTTTGTGCAAAGCCCACAGCTGGGCTCAGCTGGACCCCACAAACAAATACAAGCATGCAGCGGCAAGCCCCCTTGGGTCAACCAAGAGGGACCAGGACCCCAACCTGGCCCCAGAGAGGGGTGTCGTGACCCACCATTGAGTTGGTGATGCTGAGGTTGAAGGCTTCTTGCCCCTGGACTGGCTCCAGCAGGACGCCAAGGGAGCTCTGGGAGAGGCTGAGCCGCGGCAGGTGGCCGGTGACTAGCAGCACGGTGGCGGCAAGCGGTGGTCCCTGCGCAGAGGCCACCACGCCACCCTCTGTGTCCCTGACAGGGAGCTGCAGGGGACAGAGCAGGGGAGGGACACTGGCAGGCTCGGAGGGCTGCCTACCCAAAGACCTTGTGGAAAGGCTTGTGCAGGGTTAATCGATGCTTTAATAAATATACACCTGCTTCAGACTGTTCTAGCACAGACAGTGGTTGCATTTGCTACAGCTTTCCCTTTAAAACACCATCACATCTCCCAGTCAGTAAGACACATTGCCAATATTTTTGGTCTGATTATGGTCCCTATTAATTACATGTTAAATTTTTACAAACTACTTATAAATGGAACCTGCTTGTGGATGGTGACCACTGCTCCTGTATGAAATTAAGCTTTTCTGATTAACATCTATGAGAGTGCTATAATTAAGCAGTGTCAACCCAATCTGGGTCATGCTACTCTAAGGATTAGCAAGTAAAAAAATAAGGTAGAGACCCAGTGGTGGCATTAGCATGAATGTGGCCAGACCACACTCATCAGCACCTTCCAGTGAATGCTTTCCTGAAGACAGCTGGAATAAGAGGTTCCTTTGACAAATAGCCAGCCCATTCAGATAAATTACCCAAACTCACTAAGTCAAGGGGAAGCAGTGGCACTTACGTTTAGATCCAGCTGGATAGCATCACTACTGAGGATGGAAAAGGGGGGCAGATCTCCCAGAGCACCGAGTGGGAGCACAGCTGTGAGACACAGGGAGGAAAGCTTTTAAACTGCAATGAGAGGGGGATGTTCCCAAATCCTGTGGTCTCAAGCGATATTGGAACCAACAGCGGCTCCTGCTCACAGCATTCCCAGCTGGAGAAGCCACTAGAAAGCACTATTTTTCAGCAAAAATGTTGTTTCTAAAAGCAACAGTTCCTGAAGTGGCTTTCTGCAGGAAAAATTGTCTGCTGCTGCTCTGGGGCAAGGGAAATTGAATGTTGTGCTTCAGCTGAGAGTTGTGCTTTTAGGAGGATGCTAAAATATTTGTATTCACCCAATGTCAAAAAAAAACAACCAGCCCTACGTGCAGGGGGTCACAGGGAAGCAGAGGAAAAGGAGGATGACAGCACTTACGGGTCATGGAGCCAAGGAGAGCGCTCACCACGTTGAGCTTGGTGTTGACAATGTTGCACCCCTGGGGAGACAACAAGAGGAAAGTTAGAGTCCTGGGAGCCGCAGCACCAGCAGATGTACATTGCATTAACACAACTTAAATATGAAGAAAAAACCCTTTGTTGTGCGGGTGCCAGAGCAGCGGCCCAGGCTGCCCAGAGAGGCGGTGGAGTCTCCTTCCCTGGAGCCATTCCCACCCCGCCTGGACGCGGTCCTGTGCCCCTGCTCTGGGGGTGCTGCTTACGCAGGGGCTGGACGGGGTGATCTCCAGAGGTCCCTTCCAACCCCCACCGTTCTGTGATTCTGTGATTCTGTAACTGGTAAGAACGGGCTCTGCTGGGGTTGCAGAGCGCAGGCAGGAGCCACTGCTGAGCAGGCTTTGGTGGGACGCCCTGTTATTGCAGCGCTCAGCACCAGGCAGACAAGCCTCTAAGCCAGGGTGGGCTTTACCTCCTGGGCAAGACTTGCTCACTGCAACTACTAAACCAGCACATGTCTCAGAAACCTGTTTGCTGGCAGACCCTGGCACAGGTGATGGTGCTGGTGAGGTGCCGGTGCCCGCTGGCAGGGAGGGCGGGCTGGCCAACCCGGCTGAGCCCGCAGCTGTGCAAATAGCCGCGTCTGCGGGGGCAGCCTGCCCGCGCTGCCTGCCCTGCCTGCGCTGCCTGCCCGCGCTGCCTGCCTGCCCAGCTCCGTGCTCATGGCTCACATGAAGATCGCTTTGCAGACTTACCACCTCACGCAGGATATCACTAAGGAACTGGTTTAAAGTCTGATCCAGAAGGCACTTTGGGTCTGGAAAACAGGAAAATAAAAAATAAAAAGTGACGTAGATTAATGAGTAGAAAACAAAGCCACTTCACACAAGAGAAATATGAGGCCTCGCTTGTACTCTCCAGGGCCATATTCAGTGCCAAAATATTACCAAAACCAAGCCCTCTGAATCCAGCCTGGTGCTACGTTGCTAGCACAACCCAGAAATAGTCTTTCTTGAGCCCAAATTTTAAAAGAAAGGTCAGCAGTTCCCCTCTGAGACTGGCATCCAGGTGATTCAACCTCTGAGGCATCAGGCACAAAAGCACTGCCTTTAATGGCCAACAGCGTCATGGTTTCCCGCTGCCATGGGGGCCACGTGCCGGCCATGAGCACCCCGCTCACACGGATGCCGACCTCACATGGATGCTACCTCACACTGATGCCTACCTCACACAGATGTTTATGTATAAAGTCTTGCAGTCCTTATTGTTCTGGAGAGACGCCCACTTGTCCTGGACCAGCATGACAACATCTGCTTCCACCTGCATGCAGAGCACCCTGCCCAGTGCACTGCATGGGGGAAGCACAGCACACAGCTCAGGAAATTTGCTGGCCGTTTGCTTTCCAAAGAAGTGGTGACCCCCCCACCCTGGTCTATGCCTCTGACAGACACACCATACCTCGTGCTCTCAACCAGCAGCTGGGTGTTGAAGCCCACCTGGTGCCCAAAGCCTGGCAGGGAGCGCAGATTTATTTTGGGGAGGGTGTTGTTCACAATTTTTGCCCTGGATGGTTGAAACGAGGAAAAGGCAGTCAGTAGCACATTTATACAGTGGATGCCCTGTCCCCTCAGCCCCCAGCACTGTGGGCAATTGCAGAGCTGCAGTCTCAGGGTCGTCTCCACCCTGGGTCAGAAGGGATCCCTCCCAGCCAGGAGCAGCCCACAGCACATATAAGGCACACTTGCATGGCAGGCACATACAGAAACTCCCAACAGCTGAACCCTCACTTATGAACCTGCCTGAGGAGAGGGAAGGAGGGGGCCCTGTGTGTTCAGACAGCAAGCTGCAGACCAGAACCTCCTTTCCCTGGCGTGGCCCAGATGCACCAAGGGCTGCTCAGGGACACCCATCTCCCACTCTCACCCACCCTGTGAGATCTCCATCATTTCCACCAAGAAGATTGCCAACGAGACCATCTTTGCCAAGGAGAATACCAAGGACAGCATCAAGGAGACCATCAATAAGACCATGTCTGTGAAGGACACCACCAAAGACACCATCTTCACCAAGGATATTGCCAACAGCACCATCTTCACCAAGGAGACCATCAAGAGGATTATCTTTTTCAAGGGGACCACTGAGCAGGCTGCCAAGGAGCTTCTGGAGGTCACGTTTGGCTAGTGGATGTTTAACATCTGAAAAAAAGGATGAGAGGTCACTGTGAGCTATGTGGACTCAGCACACAAGCATGCTGTGTCAGTCTGGCTGTTCCTTCCCCTCCACTGTCCCTGTATTTCCCTCTTTATGCAACAGGGGTGGTGGCACCAGTCACTGTAAAGTATCTGAAGTGCCATCTCCAGAGTGCTTTATAAATGAAAATTATCAGCATTACCACTGCTTCTGAACAGATCTGGACCAGCTTCTGATTTTCTGAGCATGGTCAAGAGACAGAAAGAGCAGAACTGGTCTCAAAATAAAGATAAATCCTGTCTCTTCCATACACTTAGTATCTGCATCCGCTTTGGCAACTGAGGACAGGATTCCAAGACTTTGTGAAGTGATCAGCAGGCTGCAGAGGAGGAAAACAGCCCAGGACGCAGACATCTTTGGTCTTAATAACTGTGGAAAGTGTTTGCCATCAGTGCAATGTTGGGACAGTGAGTACAAGCCAGTGGGGGGTGGAAAGGGGAGGATGGAGAAAAAAAAAGGAGGAAAGACTGTCAGAGAAGACAAAATCAGAGAGGAAGCCACTGGCACCTCTCCTGCCTCCTCACCATACTGGTGGGCAGAGTAAAACTCATGATGGCACTTTCTTGCAGGAGGAACCAGAATTTCAACAGTTACTCCAAAGACCGACCGTCACAGCAGCCAAGTGGAAAGCAAGTGGTTGTTCAGTTGTTCCTGTTTTAATCCCTCAGCGTTGATGAGCAGTGTTGGTGACTGATCTGGGCGATCTGGGGCACATCTGTTCTGGGTGGGAATTTCTCCAAGAAACAAGATCCTGTATCCTGGGTGACGGGAAAAGAGGACGATTGTCTCTAGTCAAGGAAAGAAAAGCAATGACATCGACACAGGACAAACACACCAACATGTCTTATAAGGAGAGCATCTCTTTGTTTGAATGTCATGATTTCCACACAAACATCAAATATATGAGGCTTCCCTCATAAAAGCACCTTTTGCTAGAATTGTAAGAAGGAGAAAATAATTTTTAAAGTTTCAGTGTCACTAAAATATTTCTGTGGGACCTCCAATTTGAAGTAGCTTTTTTTTTAAAGAACTGTAATGAACTTCATTGCCCCAAATCTATTTAAATGTAAATAGCACATCAAAAAGGGATCAAAACAAGTGTGAGAGGTTTAATTCACCCTAGGTAGAAATCTATCACAGATAGCAGAGTTATACCAAAAATAATTTAAGTGATAATTGTTTATGAAAACCATGAAATATCCTTTCTTTTTCAATGACTGCAAATACACTGAACATGCATGTCTGTTCTTGTGAAACTCATAGTGAAAGCCGCGGCACATTTTAATTGGAGCATATTTCAGGCAGGCAGCAGGCAAGAATAACAATTTTTGTTAAAAAGCCAATACTCTTAAATGAACATTAAGGATTCTCTTTTGGGAAGCATTCAGGTTTGCAGAAGCAGAAACTAAGAGCACATTTTTTGAGGAACATTTTGTTTGTACCTGACCAAGCTCCTGAGGGCAAGGATCTCTCTATCTGATGTTCCCGTCTTTTGAAGATGACCTGCATCAAGGATCCTCATATATAGAACTTTACAGAAGGAAAGAGGCAAGCAATGTCATCAGGACATCCAGAATAATTGGCAGGGAACAAAACAAACAATGTATGGTTTCTGGTGACTTCCACTATAAATATTTCCCTAGAGACATTAGGAGTTAGGTAAATCATTGAGCAACAACCTGTAGGTGCAGAGACAGACTCAGCCAGCTCTGGGTGTCAGTCTGCACGCTGCTGCCTGGTTTAGTACATCAGCAGCAGCCTTTTGGGCTTGCTCTTGTGTCAAGATGTGGACATGGCTGAAAAGTCATGCCCTGATAAAATACTTTTTCTTTCCAAATAAAATTGAGATTTTGACTGAAAAATGTGTCAAAATACTGGCCACCCCTTGCTGTTAAGTATTTCTACAGTTCTCAGTGCTGCAATACTGAGCACTTTACCCTCACAGTAAGTCCATGCAGTGGGGATGTGCCACATGTTACGGGTGATAAATGAAGGACCAGGCAGCATCTTTCTCAATGTAAAGACAGACCATGGAGATAGTAACAGAGCTGGGAATTCACCATCCAGGCCAGCAGTGTTCCCATCCCAACGTGCTTACAGACTGTGGCCTTACCTAGCATTTATCAAAGCCAACGGTGCCTGTCCAGTGACCTGAACTGCTCATAATCCATTTGACAATTGAGAAAAAGGAGGTATTGAATTGGGAAGGAATAGTGGCACCATGATAAGGTGTATCAATTGGGTGTCATGGCTTTATGGGTACCCTGAGACTCTTCGGAGAGACACCTGATTCAGAAAGGCTGCACTGGTCTAACTGGCATGCCATTATTTCCAGATCCATCACCTCTGTCTCAGAGCACTCCAGGAGGACTGGAGGTGGGATGCACTGTCATGGGGAGATACCATTGAGAGTGTGATGCCATTGACCGTGAAGGCAGGGAGCTCCCAGGCTAGAGCTTGTTGGCTCTGGATCATTTTGAAGTCCTGGAGGAACTGTTGATCCCAGTGCAGGCATATCAAGAAACGTGGCCTTCTGCCACACCATGCCATGCAACAAATGTGCTGCAACTGCCCAGGGTCTTCTGTCCAGGTCCCTGTCCTCTCAGATTTCTGGCCAGGTTTTTTCATGCTGAAAAACTGTGTCCCACCTGGTCCATCATGGCTCATTTACTGCCAGATAATGTATTGCTACAGGCAAGAGAAAAGGAGAAAAATTTCTGCTGAGCCAACATGTAATGTGTATCCACAGCCATGCTGGCTTTTTCCCTTTCGCTCCATCTTGATCCCAATCACCAGCACCACGTGGATACATATAACTGCTGCCTTGAGCTGCACCAGAGCAGCAGCTCTTCAGGAGCAAGAAAATCTTCCTCTGTGGGCAACAGACCAAACATGGCCCCTATGTGTGGATCGTGTCCCAATGTGCACAGCAAAGGCTGTCCATGGTGGAGGGGAGGATGCACTGGCCAAGGGGACAGCAGTGAACTCTTCACTCCCCTGATGTGCTCTTTAATGGCAGGGGTGAATGGGCTGCTTCTCAGCTCTGAAGAATAATAGTCCAGAAAAATGTTTGCTCAGAGTTAATACTTTCTGCAAATGTGGAAATAAGCATTTCCAGCAGATTAGCCAGCTTTTGTCATACATTAATTCTGTCTTTGAAAAATATCCTAGCTAAGGGCCAAGAAAGGGATGGCAAAGGTTCCAAAGTACTTAAGGAGTGGTCACTCTCCTTGCAACCTGATCAGCCAGGCACCTCAGGAGCACAAAACCTTGCTGTCACAGCTAGATAATGACATTTGATAAGATGGAAGAGGGTGTTAACAAGATGGTATTATGTTATCATCCCTCCTGAATCACTTTATACTTTGGGTAATCACTATAGGAAACCTGAATTACTATAAAGACAGACCTGATAATGGTCAGCACACAGTAAAGGGCCACTTTGGCACTGCAGAGAATAGCTTCTGAGCAGTGACCTTACAGGCATGACAGTAACTTGGCCTCTCACCAGACGCTGCTGAATGCAGAGGTCTCTGACAACTAAATATTTTGGATAAACCAAAGCAGATTCCCATAAAGAGGTTCAGGTCTTGCTAAAGCAACTTTCAAAGCCCCAAGAACACAAAGCCAAATCACTGTGTGAGGACAGAAATGCAGAGTCAACCAGAACAGACTTGGTCAAAGGGAGAAGAATAGGACTGATGTGAACAGACACTGCTCAGATCACCTGGAAACTGAGACCTAAGGGCAGCCAGTAAGAGGGACATACCCCTGAGAAGCATAGATTAGAGATCTTGACATTGGCACAAGGGCAGTAGGCTCTGGCCAGGGCAGGCAAAATGAAATGCATTAGGCCTGGATGAAAAATAAGACAGTTCTGCTCTGCTCTCCCCTTGATGGCATCATCCAGACATGGCTCTTCCACCCAAGGAAACCATCTTTGCGGGAACCCCTAAGCCAGAGCATTCTTGGTTTGCATTTCCATTCCTCTGGGACCATTAACTGTGGGAGTCTGGTACATTCACCACTGCTGGGGGGCTCAGGGCTGCTGGGGTGCATGTGCAGCTCCAGGGGACAATGCTGGTGCCTATACATGTCTGAAGGCTGCGCCTCCACCAAGTGCCCCAGGGCATCAACTACCAGTTACATGATAGTGCAGCTCAACAGTGTGGTTAAGTGTTTCATGAAAAATTAACTAGGTGTCCCCTGAGATTTCCATCCTTGAGTTCTCCTAGGAGGGCTACATGCAGATATTTTGATTCATTTTTGTTCTTCTTAAGGGAATTCAGACTCAAGCTGTTTGATTGTTTATTAGCTAATGCAAGAGCAATAAGGGAAATCTCTTTAAAAAGCGTGCTTGGCATTGACAAGTTTTGCAGCGAAATGAAGAGAGAAGGCACCATGAACACCAGCCCTCATGGGGAACTGGTTTTATGGCTGCTTCCCTCATTGCTTAGGACTCCTGATGAGGACAATTCCTTACACGCGTTGCAGAACAAATGCCTGCTGGGTCTGGCAGTGCACACAAGAAAACAAACAGAGGTCTCGGAGCCTGCCTCACAGTGAGATTTTCTTGGGGACAATTCCTTAAAAACACAATAATCTTTTCAAAGATATCCTTAATTCTGCACCAGCTACCTGAGTCTAGGAAAGAATGTTCAAATCATGTTGGCTTGATGAAATCAGGATCAAAGCTGTTTATTGACTTACTAATGACAGGTAATTATCCAGCAATCAGTGAACTATACAATTGGGATCAATATCTGCAATGCAGCTGATAAACCATGATGCTAGGCATTTCTGAAATATTAAAAGACACATAGAGATGTCTAAATGCTTGTCTCTAACTCATTTCAAGCAGTCCTAATTCCATGCCACACCACTACAGATACACTCCCCTCCTCTCACAGCATGTGCACCCCAAGAGCAGGGGGATCCTCTTCTTGCACCCTCCTCCTGCAGGAGGTGTGAGTGCTGCACCCCAATGGCACCCATGCTGCTGCCTGCAGCACACTAATGCATATGTTATTTCTGTTTCAAATGTGATTTATTTAGGGACCAGTCCTTTCAAGAAATATGACTTCTGCCCAGACATGCCAAGCTGGCTCCACTAGATGCACAGCAGGCCAGAGTCTCGTCATGGGGTGATGGGGTCTTTTTATTTCAGCTTATGGAGTCAAACTATTGAAAAGTCAAGGAAAGAGAAAGAAACACCCCAGGAACCCCAGCACCCTTGCTGCTCCCTCTCCCACCCCGTCCTGCTGGGTCTTCGCAGCAGCAGTGGGTTGCAGCCATAACCTCCCTGTGCCTCAAGTCTCCATGATGGGCACGTCCAGCACTAGAATATTCTGCAGATTTAAAAGTAAAAAGCACACAGGTAGGATTTAGCAGTTGCTTCCATGCTCCGATGTGATGGGCTAGCAGCACTAACTCTAGGGATGACCCATGGTACATCAAAACTACCATGCAAGTAAGCCTCTTGGTGCCTACCTCAAACCCACTGATGTTTGCCTGCCAGTAGGTGATGCCCAGCAGTTTGGGCAGGGCGACCCCTCTACACAGCACCCCTGGAATGAGAGGGAGCAACTGTCAGAGGCACTCTGGCTGTGGCAGGCGCTGCCGGCATCTCTGGTGCTTCCCTGCCTGCCTGCCCTCATGCTGCCTGCCTACCCACGCCTGCCAAAGGTCTGGCAAGGGTTTTGGGGAATACTCAGAAGGAAAATTGGCAGGGCTGGAATTCCTGGTTTTGTGCATGTTAGCATGAATAAAATTTCGGCTTTTGGCATACTTTCCGTACAAGTTAAACAGGTAAAATGATGTTCCAGTGTTGCAGTTTTTCCTGACACTTTGGCTGTTATCAGGCATGGCAAAGAGGGACTTGTCAATTTTTTGAGACTTCAGAAAGGCAAATCTTATGAAAACTGTTCCCAGTTGTTCATGGCAAGTGGTTTTGATTTTCAGGACAGGAACAATGTTCAAAAAGGCTTCAGAGGATCAGCCTGCATCCTTTGCAGTTAATCTGTTCTGTGTGGGCAGATCTCTGCTGCCTGTAAAGGAGGGGGCACGCCGGAGCCCCAGCCAGGAGGCATTGCCTTCCTCCAGCTCCCACTGCAAACCCCACGGGTGCAAAACAGCCAGCAAGCGATTTTCCTGGTAGAATCACTCAGAGCCTTGAGGGCAGGAAAAGCATGCAAAAGTCATCCAGGAAACACCATTTCCAAAAAACACATAAAAATCTCTAGGAAAAGAAGTAAGAACTATTTTCCCAATGCATATAGCAAATCCTCAGATGAAGCCTTAGCTGTGCTTACTGTTGATCAATGGCATGTAAGCCACATGAATAATATCTGTCAAAACTCTTTTCAGCGGAAGCTCCTGAAACACAAAGTCGTCTTGTAAACTGCCCATTGCTCTGCAGCCAGCAGCCGCTTCTGCCAAGCTCAGCCCATCAATTCATCCAATGCCTTCTCCAGTAACAGGAAGATGACAAAGGTCTCCCAAGTGGAATGGGAACATTTGAGAAATTCTAAATTTCCATGAAAACACCCCCAGATGAGACTGTTCCCAGCCCCAGCAGCACTCTGCTATCTGACCTGTAGTCGGTGCCAGGCACCCAGGCACCCTCCTCGCAGCCCGAAGCTCTGCTGCAGCCAGCCTATACGTTATCCACGTGAGCCCCAAGCACTCACCCTCCCACGCATCTCTAGACCAGCATCAGGATTAGAGATGAGGAGATTGAACATCCAGCACACAGGGCCGCAGAGCAGCCCAGCCCACACTCCCACCCCACCAATGCCACACTGGGAAGGGTTACTCATGGCCAAAACTCTCCCAGGAATGAACACAGTGCATTATGAGCAGGGATCCCTTCCAGAGCATTCATGCCTGTGGGCAAACAGTTTTGGCAGTTGATTTGTCATTTGTTATTCCTTGAAATGTTATTCCTTGAAATGTTATTCCTTGAAATAACATTTCAATCTTCAGCATTCACTTAAGTTTTCTTTTTAATTTTTTTTTTTTTTTTTTAACAAATCTGTTATTGCTAATGAAAGCAGCAGGATGGGGCTCTGGGGAGCGAGTTCGTGGTACTGCATTACACAAGCTGCCGGACATTCACAGTGGCAAACCCAGCCCCACGTACAGCGCAGACTGCCCAGCTCACATCAAACGTCCCGAGGGATGAGGAAGCCAAAGCCACCCATGACAGACTGCAGGGAAAGGAAAGGCACGGCATCATTTGCCTCCCGCAGCCCCCTGGCGAGCTGCCCTGTCACCCTCAGCAAACCCCTCACCCAGATCTTGGCTTCCACTAAACCTCTCCCTTGCACCAGTGGCTCCACCAACCTCACTCCAGGAAGGGGCTGCTTCCCACCAAGAGCATTTTCTCCATCCTGAACCAAGTTCAGCTCTTCAAACTTAAAAAGCAAAAAACCCAAACAGGTTTTAGGTTAGCTGGATTATGTCACGTTGACCCTCATCTATTTTTAAATAGCTATTAGTATAAACTATAAAAACGTCATGCAGAGACAGCAAAGGTTCCTTCAAAAATGCACGGGTGAGGTGCAGCGTGTGCCTTTCCCAGCAGCCCATGGACTGTCACTCTGCGGGTGGCAGCGCTGGGGACCAGCAGCCGCTCTATCTTTGCAGTGCTGAGCAAAGAACAGGGCCAGACCCCCCCACAGGTATCCAACTAAACCAGACCAACTTTATGACACATGTTAAGAGGCTCCAAGTCTGCCCTTTGAGAAGCCTTTAGGAGCAAGCATGCTCAGCATTGAGATCAGCTATGTCCAAGCATTGTATCTCTAACCGCCAGTCTGGGAAGAGGAGGCTTTAGGCAGTGACAGTGCCTTTGCTGTGGGTGTTGACCGCATAAAACCAGTAATAGCTTGAAATGCTGCCTTTTACCAGCCTGCAAGCATCTTTGTGTGGCAAAACTGTGAAACCTGTTACAGTGCAGTGAGGAAGAGGAGGAGGTGATGTCCAGGAAACAAGGATGGCAGGAGGATCAGACTTACCAGAGCTGGCAGCACTTTCTGAAGGGTGCTGTCCAGAAACTTGCTCATGACTTTGGGCAGCGTGCTGGGCAGAGACAACGCATCAGCTGATGCAGCCGTTATGCACATAGCAATAATTATTTACTAAAGATCAAAAGGCAAGAAAATAAAGCTCTAAAGAAACCTATCTGGTATGGATTAAGCCAAGATATGTCTAATGTCTAATGAAAGATGTTTTCTCTCTTTACAAACCTTTTCTCAATAATATAATCTTCTGGCTTTAACCAAAGCTAAAGGTTTCCATGCCTAAAAGAAGCTCTGATATGCCAGGAGTACAGTACTTAAATGAGGACTGATGCCAAGCTGAACACTACATGGAATAACACAGATAGGGCTGGTCAGAATTTGTCCATAAAATATTTTGGTTTTCTTAGTGGAAAAAATGAACAGTGAAAAGTATTTGAGTTCTGTAGAAACCTGTACCTGGACACTGAAAGATTTAACAATGCTGTTACCTGCCTCTCAGGCATTATTAATATTGGCAAATCATCAATATTGTCCTTTGGGACTCACCTGCTGGGGAGGCTGGCTTTAACGCTAACGAGAGTGATGTGACAGTTCCTGCAGCTGAACCTGGGGATGCCTTCGGTGTCCTGCCACAGCTGGCTGCTGGCTGTCAGGTTTGCGGCCAGACCAATTTCCATGTTTCCTCCTATAAAGTTGCTCAGAGCAAAGCTCGGTCACTGCAGGGCAAACCCCCAGGAGCAAGCGAGCCCACCCCAGCCCCACCAGCAGCTCTCCCCCGTGGGTGCTGGCTCCCACTCACCTTTTCCCAGCAATGGTCACTTGGACTAAGATGACCATGAAGACCCCCAAGCCTGGCGAGAGCAGCAGCAGTATCACTGGGGGACAGAAATCTTTCACTTTTAGCCTGTGGAAAAAAACAGAGGAAAAAAGCTGGGAAAAAGGAGCCCACAAAGGAGCCAGGTCAGGCTGCTTACATCAAAGTCACCTACCACTGATATTGCCATCACCATCTTTTTCTTCCACTTCTTGTTTAAATTTTCCATTTAAAACCACTTTTAAATTTAGAAACATGTTTCTTACTAAGAAAAAGATTGCACAGCCTAATTTTGAAAAAATTAGTGTTCAGAACATCTCCAGGCTTTCACCCAGAGTGAATCTGTGGGATGGAGGGTCAGCTCTGATCCCCCAGAAATTCTGGAGTTCCCTCAGGATATTATTGACAAAAGCCAGGCACCCCTGACTTTGAAAGCAAACCCCACCTGGTGCTGCAGAGCCACTGCAGCAGTCCCCAGCCGGCGCTGAAGCAAGAGACGATGCGCTTTGTTGCCTTTAAGTTATAGTTTCTCCATGTATTTGTAGACACAACCATGCAGAAAATCACTGGCTTTAATATCACACTTGTTAGTGGGGAGTGATTCATTTCTGCCTCCAGGCTGACACTTCCCAACCTTCTGCTTTTATTTTCTTATTCCCAGGTTCAGGCTCGTGGTGTAATGCTGCTGATCATCACTTACCCCGAGATGCCTTTGATGGGTTTGGCGTTTGCCTTTTTTTTTGCATCTTCCTCTGCCATTATCTGCAGAACATCACTCTCATTCAGAGCAGTGGAGACCACTGGAAGATTTGCACAAGACAAGGAGTTTAGCACAAAACCCCCAGGGAGAAGCCTGTCCTGGAGGGTGAGAGGACTCGGCACCCTCCACTGTACCCTATAAAACATCTTTATTAACATATTCCCATTCCAACACCCACAGGCACTACCAGGATGCCTCGCATGGTGTAAATTTGGATTACCAGTAGTCTTTGCTGTCAGTGGGTAGTTGTTGGAGCTTGGCAGGCACTTGCTTTGCAGGCATTGCTATTTTAGACATGAGATATGGAGCACATTTTCAGGTTCCCACCTTAACATACCACACACCAGTGAGACAACCCACGCGCCCACGTCGGGGTGTCACCATGAGGTCCTGCTTGCAGCATCCCACGTGGGACATGCAGACAGCAAGGAAGCAGCTCCTGCTGCGGATTAAGGGCAGTGCCTCGAGCCCGCCTGGCTCATGATGCCTAAAACCTGCTGTAGAGGAAGGGCTGGAGCTGCCTGATGGAGAACATGGCAGGCTGGGTCTTGGGGCCACCCTGAGCCCTGGCCCCAGGACAGCTCACAGCTGTTGGCCATGGCAGTGGCACGAGGTGTGATGAGCCTCTCCGCAGGCTATGGACACGACTCCACCAGTCTGCTCTGACTTGGCCTCCCACTTCTCACTTGCACCAGCAGGAAATTATGTGAGCTGCTGCACCTTGCCATGATGGGGACTCCTGCAGGGAAGGCCCTGCCATCACCTCACCCAGTTCTTCTCCAGTGGAGAGTCCCCTGAGGTTGCACTAATCTCCTGGAGAGAGGCAAGAAACAGCCTATACATAAATCCTGATCAAGAAAGAGGAAAAACCAAATGAATGAAAGGGTTAGGTAATTACTGTGATGTAACCTAATCCCTGAGTGTTTCTGACATCTGCCAATACAAATAATTTCACTAATAAATTTGAAAGTCCAGGTCAGCCCTTGAGCCTCAGGCACCAGGAACGTGCTCCCCGCAGGCTGAAGCCAGCGCTCTTGCTCAACACCCATGAAGAGCCAATGGAGATTTGCACGTCAAGTCCAAAAAAGAAAAACCTGATCTGTTTAATTACATGGTACAGACAGAAGTGGGAGTGAGGAGAAACCTAAGACATGCAATGATAAATTCTGCTTTTGGAGATACCTGTGTAACTGCAGCTTTTGGGATGAGTGGCTTTCACTCCCCAAAGGTTCATGGAGCCTGTGTAAATGCTGGGGGAGGATACGGGATCAGCTGGTGGACAACCTACTGGAAATTGTGACAGTTTCAGTAATAATCTTACTGTTTTCAGCAGGTTGGAGTGAAGCTGAGAACTGTCACCTGCCCAGAGAACAGGCTTCTCTCTCCCATGTCCTGCCGTGGGAGAGCTGTGCATCCCACTGGACTGCAGACAGGGTGTATGAAGCTCTCCTCTGGTCTGTCCATGCTGCTGCTGGTGCTGTGGCTGCTCAGGCACCAGCCCTGCCTGAGCTGGGGCTAGTGGCCACCATGGTGTCCTCACCCATCCCCTCATGGGTACCCCACCCAGCAGGACCAGCTCTAGGAGTTCACCGCAGTGGGATCATGCAGCACCAAGTAATTCATTTCTTCTCTTCATTTCTGTATAAAACATGTCATGAAGTTTAATCTGCCATCACCTCCCTCCCTGTGATGTACTCAGAGGCTCTCCGCTAAGCCCAGACAGGGAGATTTACATCTTATCTAGCAGAAGCATAAGATTTATAGATAACTCCTGATAAGGAATGTACCATACCAGAAAGACACTTTTGTGCTAGTAACTTGATCAGTCATTATGCTATAAGTTGACATGTAATTAAGCCTCCACAGGGATCATCAGGTCCAGAACAGGTCTTCGGGAAGAGAGAAATCCATGGCTAAGCACCACGGTGCCATCTGACCCCAGCAGCTTATCCCCAGCCCCTTACACTGCTGTAAACAACAATAACGCTCCACAGATAAATCTCCAGTACTGCTTCGGGAAGAGCTGCCGACATTACCTATACTGAAACAAGGCCTAGCAGGGGCAAATTTCCAAACACTGCTCTAAAACACAGCAAAGACTTATTTCTCAGAGACTTTTCTAGGTTGTGTCCATGTTCCTACTGATGTCAGATGCCACAAAATGCCTCCCACAGCCCCAGGGGACTCATCTGCAGGTAACAACTTTCTCAATGGATTTACTTTTCTGAACACGTTTCTAGCCTCTAAACGGGCTGCATACATCAGTGTAGATGTGTAAATCCTGCTGTCCCTTGGTAGGCTGCTAGACATATATCTTCATATTTTCTCTTGATGCTGCTATTTGGATGCCTTCAACGGAAATGCACAAAGTGGCTGAAACTCTGCTTTTCTTGGCATTTCTCTGTCATGCTGAGAAGGAAAGCAACATAGTGCTGGTGAGAGCCAAAGGCTTTGAACGTGTCAAGATGCACCTGGAACCAGCGCCCAATAACTCACTTCACCAATGCACAAAGGACAATGGTTGCCTCCCCAGGCAGCAGGTGTTTCAACAAGAGCTGAACACCTTATCCTATTGCCAAGGGATTCAGACCGAAATGGGCAATTCAACCCTCTCTGGAAGACTGGTCATGCCTCAAAGTTGAAATCACAAATATCAGGAGCGGGGAAAAGTCAGAACACAGAGCACGAAGGAGAGCTGGGTGAGACCATGGAGGATGCGCTTACATGGCATTTGCAGGTAGTCCACACTGTCCTCCAGACCAAAAGGAAGCCCAGAGAACACAATGGACCCCGAGCACAGGAAGGAGAGGGACTCTGACTCCCTTCCATGAACACTTTCACTGCTTGTAGAGACATTAGCAAAGAGGGTGGACATCACCCACCATTTTTTCTACCAGTTGTAATAAATATTGCTGGTGGCTTTTGTTTGGGAATTGGTTAAAGAGAGGAAGAAGTTATTGCCATTCCAGAGGTTAGAGGAGATACCTTAAAAAAATTTATCATCTGTCTGATCTAAAACTCACTGAATCCAACAGAAACACTCCTGTTGCCTTCAACAGACTTACCCAGGCCTGATGGAAATGGAAGGCATGCTTGGTGAATTGCCAAGACCTCCTGCAGCACGACACATGCATGTCTCATCCCTTCTGGTCTGAGCTGCCCAGCTGGGAGAGCAACACAAACCACAGCAGCTTCTTGATGGTGTGGACAGGGTGGCGGCTGTCCCTGTGGCGTTCAGGAGAAAGCATGGCTGCAGAGCAAAGAAACTGATGTTCGCTTTCTAACAATGTTTGATTTCTTGGCACCCTCCACCCAGAGACCTTTCTTTGTGCTCCTCAGTAACACCACGATGAAGGCAAGCTGCCCCAGCACCTGCTATTCAATATTTCACCTCACTAGGTCAATGGCCAATGTAATCAAGTATATGGGGAAACAATAAAAATGGTATATAAAACAAAGGGTCCACGCAGTGTCCTGGTTTCCATTCCTCTTTGCCAATTTCTGCCCCATCAGCCTTAGCTGTGAGGATATATAAAGCCAGCATAATTCCTTGGTGTGGCCACGGCAAGAGACAAACTGAGTTAGAAGAATGAGGAGACCGGCCAGGAAAGGTAAAGATGCATTCATAAACTGAATAGCTTGATATAGGCATTGCTTGTACTTACTTTGGTGTGTCTCTGTAAGGGTCAGTTCTCATCAGAAGTCCACTTTCTGCAAAGAATGATATAAATATTTATGTTTTCTGCAAGTTAAACTTTCTGAATTACTTGTTTTCTTAGTATTATAAGAGCATTACAAACATTATAAACAATTCCCAGATGTTTTTCAGAGAGACAGATAACACTTTCACCTTTTTATTTGATTTTAGCCTCCTCCATAACTTCCAGGTTTTCCTCAATTAATTTTAGCTCCTGTTTATTTGCTAGTTTTATACCAGTGGTAGGGCATTATATGCTCTTCAGCAGGCATGATATTGCTGCAAGCACCACTGGAGCTTACAGACTTGCAGGGGGTTTCAAGGCTGAGCCTTTTGTTAGTGTTTTTAAATCCCCAGGCACCACGTGAGAGCTGTGCCTTGTTATTGTACAAAAGCTGACAAGCTCGGGACCACAAACCCAACCCGGGAGCAGATCCATGGCTCCTGAGCATGGCTCAGCACCTCGGTGGCCGGGCCAAGGCGATGCCACTCTGACCGGGCTGCTGCAGATGCCTTCCTCTTCCAGGCACTGGCATGGCAAAGCTCCGCACCCTGAGCATTCTCCTGAGCCTCCTGGTCCCCACTCACACCACCAGGTCACCCGACTGTGGGGGCATCCTCACCCCATCAGGACTGAGCTACCGTAAGTCCAGACCCCGTATCTCCCACGCCATCAGCAGGGAGGGGAGGCAGCAACATTTTTCAGTCCAGTGATGAAATACCAAACACTGTCACCAGAAATTTATGCCATTAATCAGCTCGCTTTCATCATCCCCTTTCTATAGTTAGTAACATGGGTGTTTAGTATAGGATGGAAGTGTCACCTGGACAGACTTCAGTCTGTCCATCTCTGTGCATCAGACCACAGGCTCCAGAGGGTCTCATAAAATATCTGCCCTATTTTACAGTTGCTGAAGTTTCCAAGCCACAGACAGAGTCAGTCCTCAGGCAGGACCTAATGGCCCCAACAGTCCCAGACCTGTTTCTCGGCTCCCCAAAGCCCAGCAGGTGAGTCCGCGGTTCTGCCTTGCCCAGGCTTTGCCACCGTACCACTGGTTCATGCTGGTGTTTAGCTGGAGTGCTTTGAATATCATCACAAAAGGCATTTTGCTAGTGAGGGAAAAAATCCTCCTGGGGATCAATATGGCTGTTTGCCAGAGCAGTTTAGGAACGAGCTCCTGGCTCCTCCTTTGGGATTTAAGGGCAGCAGGCCTGGTGCCACCCTCAGGGCACTGATTTATCTGTGCACTGTGCAGATCTCATGGACTTTTGGGGTTTGCCCACTGTGAGAGCAGCCAGGGATTGCACTTTAGTTTGTGCTGGTCTCCTGACACCTTCATTTCTGCTCCAGCGGGAACCAAATTAACTCCGTCAAAGTTGCTGAGCTGTCTCTGTCACTCATCCCTGACACTGGGCTGCGGCTGAGCATCGATGTGGACCTCGGCATCACACCCGCCCCGTGAGTGCCGGGGCTGTGGGGCTGGAAGCAGCCCAAGCTCCTGGATGGAGTGATGGGGCCGCATCCAGCACCCGCTGTCTGCCTGTGGGAGCAGGGCGGGCCGGGGCGAGCAGGACCAGGAGCAGTGCCCACGCTCCAGCCTCCACCTCTCTTCCCCTGGCACAGCTCAACCACCAAGGTGATGAGACTGTCCATCCTGGCAGACATCCACGTGGAAATGAACCCCGAAGGGAACCTGGAACTAGTGACCTCTGCCTGCAAACCCACCTTGGAGGAGAGGCAGAGCACTGAGGAGTTGGAAAGGTCAGCCCCACCGTTTTTCTTGTTGTGGGATCTGGGTAACGGGGGGAAAAAAGAAATTGAGGCACAAGCATTTCCAGGCAGGAAGGTGATATGACTAAGATTTGCTCACTGCCTCAAAAGCTTACAAAGGTTAAAACAAAAACTTTATCTTCATAGGAGAAACTTTCTTCTGCCTGCAGGGTTTGTTTCCCCCTTTTTAAGAGAGTTGCATTCTATCATAAGGGACTGGATCTTTTAAAGTAGTGTGGCAGGAACATTTTTAATGCAAGTCCAACAGCAATTTTTCAGCATTTTAGGATTCTGAATTGTAATTGTAGCTTAATAGAGGATAGAAAATAATGGTAATAGTGCCTCTGGATGCCTTTTGGGTCAGATAAAAGATGCTCACCTAGCCTTGGCTAAGCTGGTTCTCACCTAACTTCTTCTGTTCTGTTGTTTTCATCCAGTGCGTCCTCTAGTTCAGATGTGGACAAGCAGATTAACGTTGATAAGGTAAGATAAAGTTTGTAAAGGCATGAGAAAGGAGAAGACAGAGTTGTACAGTTTTGTAAGAATTAGAGCACTTTAAGTCAACCTGATGCTTTGCCAGGTGTCCCCTGCAGCCCCATGGTCACTGAACACTGCCATCCCCTGTCTTCTGGCTGCTGCATGGCCAGCTGATGGGGGTGCCCACACAGAGGCGTTCAGGGGATGCCTGAAGCCAGCAGACCCCCCGATCATCTTTTTGTTCTTTATTCCATAGATTTGCCTGGAAGTCTCCAAATTACTGCTTTTGCCAAATGAACATCTGATTTCTCTGACAGGTGAGCATTTGGTTTTCAGTCTCGTTATGGACTAAGGGCTTCAGGGCTCATTTTGGAGCAGGTCACAAGATGGGATGGGCTCCCACCCAGCAGCAGAAACCCAGCAGCAATGGCTCCACCAATGTCATCTCCCTGGGGACCTGCTCCCTCCCCCGGCTCTCTTTCCCTGTCTCTTTACTCGGGAAACCCAGACGCTTTCCAGACCCAACCTGCCATCACTGCTTCCCTCCTCTTTCTGGGTGTTCCTCTACTCGGTTCGCAGCTCAGTTCCCCATCACGCCGAGCTGTCAGGTCCAGTACCTGCCCCTGGCTGCACCCGTGTTCTCCAAGCAGGGAATCACCATATCCTTGCAAGTAAGTCCTCACTTTCCAGCACTCACAGCCCAGCTCCAGGCTTTGGGAGAGCTGCTTCCTCCCAGTGGCACGTGCCCCAAGACACCTCAAACTCCTCTCCTTGCCCATGTCCCTGCAGACGACCTTCCAGGTGGCAGGGATGGCAATCCCCCTGCCAGTCAGCCCTGTACCATTCAGCATGCCTGAGCCAGAGAGCTCCAGCCCTTCCCACTTCACCCTGGCTTTCTCTGAGCACTTCTACACCAGCCTCTTCTTTGCCCTGGAAATGGCTGGAGCCTTCAACATGACCATCCCGGTGAGTAGAGCAAGCAAGGAGTAGAAAATAGGCATTTGGAGGGACATCCCTGCCCCATGAATGGCTTGGAGGAGCCATGAATCCTGCAAAGAAATGACAGTGTGACTCTCAGTGCCTGTGGGAGTCACAACCTCTCACCCCCAGGCTCCCAAAAATATTGGAGGTCTAATGATGCATGGAGAATTTGCCATGAAGAGCAACCAGAATGCTGCTCCTCACATGTCCTGGCGTGCAGGAAGCTCCTGCACATACCCAGACTTGGCGCTCACCACAGGGTCCACATGGCCCTGCTGGACATGAGCCCCAGAGCAGCAGCCCCAAGCAGCCATGAGTCGGATCACAAGCTGCGCTTTGTCTTTCAGAGCTCGCTGACCACTGCCACCGTGGCACAGAAGATTACTCAGGTTCGTTGCCATTGCCGTTGCTCCTAGAGACACGGCCTCAGCTTGGGCAGTGACCCCGGCCACCTGCCCACCACCCCAGGGGTGTAGGGGATGGCTGCGGTGCCCAGAAATAACCCCCCTCCCTTGGCAGATGGGCTCCCTCTTCCAGGAGGACTTACCGGTGATGCTGCAAGCTGTGTTCAGGAGCTCACCTCGGGTGGTGCTGGAGGAAGGCAAGGCAGCCCTGAAGCTCTTCCTCACCATCCACGTCGGGGCAGGCTTGCCGGCTTTCCAGAGCTTCCTGAGTGTGAATGTGGTGAGTGTGCCCTGCCAGCGTGCCCTGCGAGTGTGCTAAGTGTGCTCTGCCAGCGTCCCCGAGCTGCACATGGGCAATGCCCTTTGCTCCAAGACCCGGCCCAATGGCAGCCATTGCAGGGGGCTGACTTAGCCTTCACCTGCCACAGTGCTCATGGTCCCAAGCAGCGTTTGCCTCCGTTTTGTAGAGCATGGCGTGAGGAGCATGTTGCAGGTGACAGCACACAGATGGGTTCATTGCATCTCACTATTCAGAGCTGAAGCAGGACGGTTGCTCACTCTGATCCTGCCCTCTCTCTTCCCCTTGCAGGATATGTCTGCAGGACTCCTCCTTAGCATCGCTGACACAAGGATGATGATCTCTGCAGCAGCGATAGAGTAATGAACGCAGCTATGCTCCGAGCCCTTGAAGGAGACGTGTCCTAGTCACAGCAGGGAAAGGAGAGGGAAAGTGGTCTGGGAAATTTCTTAGCTTTTATGGATGGAGCAGAGGTAGCTCTATCTCAATGGAAACAGTGAGACTCCGGTAACATGGTTAGAGAGAAAAGTGGAAATTGCACCCCACATTCAGTACAGGCGTAGACAGGCGACCAGCACATGCTAACACCATCAGCCTCTCCCTGTTCCTGCCGTACCACCAACAACACTGCGGGGGAAAGCACACACTCAACTGCCCCATCTGCAAACACAGCCTGCTGCTGGAGGGGCTCCAGCATGCCCGGCCACGGTGGCACCTATGGCTGCCCATCGCTCCAGACCCTGGCCCCACAGCCTGCTCACCCCAGCACAGCCTGCCCGTTTCAGTGGGACCCCACCAAAGCTGTTCAGCCTGGGTCCTGGGGTCCAAAATGTCCTCAAGCCCTTGCTGCTGTGCCCAGGGGGAAAGTCAGGCTTCAGCCACCTGCTCAGATATACCCAGGCACCAAGTTCACTGTGGGCTTGGCCCTGAACTCAGCCGTGGTGTTCGGGGGAACATGAAAGTCACTGCTTATTACAAGCAGTTCCTGTGCCACTCTTTGTTTTCCAGGGATATTGAGCTCAGCCTGGCTGCCTCCGACGTGGGCTCCGTGCCGGTAGGTGCCCCCAGCTGCACACCCCCCAAGTGACGGAGGGCAGCCACATCCCCTCCTTACACCGTGCTGCTGTGACTGCTGAATGCAACAGCCCATGTCTTAGCACCATCCTCTATCAGCTGCACCAGCCAGCTTAGACTGCCCTAAACCATCCTGGGCAGCAGTTATCAGCAGGGAAATCTTTACTTTGGGTGCTCACTGCACCCTGCAGAAGGGAGAGGCAGGTCCATGCAGGATTAGGAGAGGTGCACTGAGCATCAGGACCCCTCTCTTGTTGGTCCCTGCCCCTCTCTTTCTGCTTCAGAGTCACGCCATAAGTGAGCTGACCGTGGGTTTCCCTTTGGCAGGCTGCCTTACTGGAGGAGTTATTTTTGCCCACAATCCGTGAGGAGGTACCGGCTCAGATGAACGGTGAGGAGTCAGGAGTTTTGCAGTGGTGCTGCCACACAGGATGCATGATGAGGACAAAGGCAGCACCCACCTGGCAACTTTCCCTCTTTTTTTTCCTAGTGGTCCTGAGCGAAGGTGTATTCCTGCCCCATGTCTCCAGCTTTACCTACACTGACGTCAAAGTCATGATTCACAAGGTAAGAAAGAAGACATTTAAATTGCTCCCTGCTGTGTTTGATTTAAAGGGAACAGGAGCAATGCTTACCTCCTGGCTCCAAAATAAATCAGAGCCTGCTCCTCTAGCCCTGTTAACCTGCAGAACCAAGTTTCATCATTTTAAATAGGCATAGTTCCTCTCTAACCCCACTGAGATGAGCAATAGCTGTGTTGGAGGGGCCACTGGCCTGCAGAGAACCCTGTGCAGGCTGATGTGAGCCACATAGGCACCTTGCTCAGCCCTCATTCCTCCCCTTGCTTAGGACTACGTCTTGGTCCCCTGCAACCTTGAGCTACAGGCGAGGACTGGAGAGCAGAGCACTGTGGGCTGAAGTCTGGTGTCTGGAGTAAAAGAGTGGCAAAACTGTTCTGTCAACTCTGAAATCATGCTTTGTGTTTTGCCACTGCTTGAAATGCTGAAAATCTTCTTTCTTGCCTCAATAAAACAACACTTTCTCAGATTTAGGATAATAACGGCATTGCACTAGCAGCTTTCCTTTCCAGTCCTGCTCTTGGTATTTTTGTTGCACAAAGAGGATGGATTGTAACAATGTTCCATACTTTAATTAAACACTCCTCTTTCATACCGCATTTTCTGGTATGACTATTGACTTTTTTTCCCTCTCAATGATTTGTACCTAAAGACAGATGAATTTTGTCTTGTTAAGAACTGGTACCAGTACAGAAGTCCAGACTTTACATTTAATTAAGGGGGCATGAAAATTCCACTAATTTATAAGGATGCAAAGCAGCCCTGTGCCTCTCAGCTGCAGAATGACATGGCCCCTACCAACAAGAGGTCTTTCATCTGCTTTTCCTCTTTTCCTCCATTTCTCGTGTTACTATGGGAACGTTACGGCTGGTGGTTTTCCCTAGGTCAGAAAGAAGGGGAGGGGAGGGAAATCAGTCTGCACAATGGTTTCTAATTTTAGACTTGAAGACAGTCATATTTTCAAAATTATACTTCTGACAAAGCTCATGACAGAGAAAATGCTGAATGAAACATAACTGCTACACACCGGCTTGGCACATGCCCGCCCAGGGGTGCCAGTGGCTGCATTTGCTCTTTCCTACCAACCAAATGCATCTCCAGGCTCAAAGGGTTGTTCAGCAAACTAAAGGGGTGAAAAAAAAAAAAAACACAAAACCACAACAGACTTGAGTGTCTGAAATGGAAGGGCGGACTGGTAACAGAGATCCTAAAGCCACCCAAGTTGCTCCATCGCTGGGTGCTGTTGGCAGCTGCCTCCGGACAGGATGAGTACATCGCTGTGCCAACGCCCAGGAAGAGCACCCTTACTGCTGACTGTGCGGCTCTCATGTAAGCTCTGCAGTGGTGATGCCCATGAAACCATATTAATTACATATACCTCTGCTTTCACTTGCGACAGCTATACACATCGTTTCTAGCCTCTGGAGCTGCTGAAAAGCACTGCAAAACCTCATATTTCAGAGACTCAGAAACAGGAAAGCAAACACAAGCCAAGTTGATATATTATAAGGAGTAAAATACCCTGGAGGTTTATATGCCTAGCTTGGGGACCTGACGAACGATTTTAATGCCCAAAGTTGGCAATAGCGGGAACTGCTCCTAATAAAAATTTCCTGGTAGAGTTGCAGCCATTATTCTTTGACTAATATATCTTAAACCAGTTTGCCAAAAGGAATAAGCTACAGTAGTAAAAAGATGTATTTATTTACCAGCAGATATTCTGGCTTTAGTCTTTACTGCACGGCTCTGCACCTCCGGTGTAGGGTTGGGGTCATGGGAGCTGCACACCCTGACTCCCAGTGCCACCCATTCTACCTGGAACCAGGTGCAAGCTCAGGGCAGAGCTGGCTTACACTGGAGAACTGGGGTCTTCTGCTGCTCCCCCCTGTCACCTGATTTACCGAGTCCCCCCAGCCCCGGCTGCATCCACAGGAGACGGCCAGTGTTAGAAACACAGACTCATGGAATCATTAAGGTTGGAAAAGACCTCTAAGATCATCAAGTCCAACTATCAATCCAACACCCCCAGGCCTCCTAAACCATCCCCTGAAGTGCCACGACTACACACTTTTTGAACACCCCCAGGGACGGTGACTCCCCCACCTTTCTGGGCAGCCTGTGCCAGTGCCTGACCGCTCTGTCCGTGAAGACATTTTTCCTAATCTCCAATCTAAACCTCACCTGGTACAACTTGAAGCCATTTCCTCTTGTCCTATCGCTTGTTACTTGGGAAAAGAGACCGACCCCCCCCTCGCTACAGCCTCCTCTCAGGCAGCTGCAGAGAGCGATGAGGGCTCCCCTCAGCCTCCTCTTCTCCAGGCTGAGCCCCCCCAGCTCCCTCAGCCGCCCCCCAGCACACTTGTGCTCCAGACCCTGCCCCAGCCCCGCTGCCCTTCTCTGGACACGCTCCAGCCCCTCCATGTCCTCCTTGTCCCGAGGGGCCCAAACCTGACCCCAGGATTCGTGGGGCGGCCTCACCAGTGCTGAGCACAGGGGCACCATCCCTGCCCTGCTCCTGTGGCCACACCACCCCTGACACAAGCCAGGGTGCTGCTGGCCCCCTTGGCCACCTGGGCACGCTGCTGGCTCATGCCCAGCCGCTGTCAGCCGCACCCCCAGGCCCTTCTCCGCCGGGCAGCTCCAGCCACTCTTCCCCAAGCCTGGAGCGTTGCCTGGGGTTGGTGTGACCCAAGGGCAGGACCCGGCACTTGGCCTTGTTGAACCNAGCCATGAGCCGCTGCTTCTCTAGGAGGATGATGTGGGAGCCAGTGTTGTCCCTAACAGTCTCTTCGGGTTCACCTGGAAAAAGAAGTGGTGAAAAAAGCATTTGTATTAGCATCTTTGGCATAAACAAAATCCATAATTTTCCTGGCCAGTATCCCAGGATCCCACAGGATGCACGGCTTCCCTCGCCAGATGCACATGGAGAAAGACAGACGGATGGTTCAAATGCTGAAGAAACAGAGGCAAGTCCCTTCACCAGCCCCCATGGAGCAGCAGAGGGATGAAACTTTACCAGGAACATTCCTGGAGCAAGAGCTGGAGAGACCAAAGTCCCACACAGCCCAGGCAGAGCAGCCAGCCCATCACACCCCGCTCCTGCCGCTCACCCATAAAGAGAGGTTTCAGCATGTCAGGGTGTTGGCATGCTGGAAAATTACTGTTTAGTGGTTTTTCCACTGTGGACAGGATTGTTGCAATTCTTATGAATTCCAGCCTGCAGTTTTCTGCTCTGGATTTACTCCTGAACCCACCAGCAATTCAGAGCACTAGATTTATGAGATGCAGAAGTAATGAGTTACAGTGAGGAGATGCTGCCCTTTCCTTTTAAAAAGGTTCCTCTGCTCCTTCCCATGCAATAAACGACATGACAGAGGCCAGGCCCTAGGAAGAAAAGCCATTTCCAGATGCATGAGAAGACTTCTCCACTTTTCTGCAATCCCAGGCTCGTGCAGCCCCTGCCCTGGCTCTGCAAAAGGGCAAGCTCTCCGGTTACATTTTCCCCACTGTCTTTTCTTTCTCAAGTCAAACAGACCTCTAGGACAGTGACAGATTACAGATTACTTCATAGTGTGCCAGCAGAATTAATCCTCCCACCCCCAGCAAACCAGAATGCACACAGAAGTGCTGGCCAAAAGAGTGTGCAAAAAATATGCTAAACTTCACTTACCATACAGAAGGTGTTTGCTCAGGAACCAGAGCAAAACCTCGTACAAACAAAGCCTGTTATGGCAACCTGTGGGCAAAAAGGATGGATGAAGAAGCCAAGCCCCACTACTCTGTTAACCCCGAGGTGGCACAAAGCAGCTGTGAGCGCTCTGGCTGTGCAGCTGCCAGCGCAGGTCAGCCGAGCTGTTATCCTGCCCACCAGGTAACAGGGTCACACCATCCCCTGAAACCCCGCTCTACCAGCACCATGGGCACACCGGCATCAGAGAGCACAAGCAGTGGGGTCTGAAGTTCTGTGCTCCCAGCTCACGAGTATGGCCCAATGGTCCACAATGTCCCCTCTTGTTCACACCTTGCTTCACAGAAACTCCTCACCCGTATGGTTTAGCTGGTGCTGGGGCTGCCCGCAGCATGCTACTTGAGTTGGGAGTCTTATCACCATGCAGGAGCATCATTTCTGCCCAGGGACAGGGCAATGTCCATGTTACCAGCAGCTGAATGGCCTTTGGAGAGCACGGTCCCACCAGCACCATCAGGCTGCACGGGGCTGGGAACCCAAGGAGCTGTTCAGACTCACCAAAACACCAGTCTTCAGCATTACCATGTACTTCAACCCACCCAAAACACAAGACATGCCAGCCCACACGATGACAGTACATGACACCAGGTTTGCCATTTGGCACAGCACAGGAGAGCTCTGGGCGGTTGGCATGAGCCGGGACTGCCGACGGGTCCAGCACATCCTCTGCTGTGATCAGTGATTCCTCTGCAGCATCTCACAGTGATGCTGGAAATTAATGCAACAACCAAGGGCTTTGGCCAGGCAGATATTGAACTAGTCTTACCTTTAGGCAGAAATGCAGTACAGGATGTTGCCCCTGCCTGTTACCTGACCGGTGCTAGACTTCTTCCACACATCACCCATGCTTTAACACTGACATACCACCACCAGCTTTGGGGACACTAGTAATAAATAATAATGTCTAGAGCTGTTTTTTAACAGGTGTTTGAGAGGCCATTTAAGACCTCAGGTTTATTTATTTTTTATCCAGAAACATACATTTTTCTGAAATCAAAAATGCCTGAATTTTTTTCCCTGCAACATGCCGATACCAACTGACTGTCACATCAGCCTAAGCAGACATGGACTATTGCAGGCAGGTGGGTGTGCTCCAGTTTCATCATACTTCTCAGTTAGCTGGTAAAGAAGTTTTCCCTTCAGATTCTATTAGGAAATGCTTCAAGACCTTTGGAAATTAAATTCCATTCTGATTTCTACTTGTGGATTAGCATTTAGTCAGTAGGTTACCTGGCCAGGAGTAGCCACTGAAAATCCAAGTGGTTTTTTTCTGAGGAAGTTTGAGTAGAAAAAGTTTTCAAACCGAAAACCAAAATATCAGTTGTCACAAAGGAACCAGATCCCCTAGAAAGAAGCAGGACAGATACTGTCCCTGAGAAGCATCAGAAACCAGAACTTCATTCCAAGCACTAAAAAAGTAGGAATGTTTATTAAAAGAGTTACATGACAAATGTATCCTGAGCTCCCGCTCAGTACTTCATACCCTTCTGAACGTGGATGGTGACATTTACTTAGAAAGCCATATGCAACAAGTACACTTTTTCATTACACCAAGAACAAATTTCCCTCAGAACAAATTTAACAGTTCCACTCCAGCATCACATGCAACTGCTATAACTGTGCCCCCAAAATCATGCTAATTTTTCTAAATAAATATTCGTACACAGAGCTGCCTAACGGGTTTTGGCTTATGCAGGTATCTCAGTACTCACATGAGCCAATTAACTTTAAAGTGTCTTAAATGTTATTAAGAATCTTGAATCAAGTTTAGAAAAGAAAAGTAGATAATGCCAATCTCTGTGTTCCATCCTCGTTGGTCTCTCTTCCTGTTTCTCTGTCCAGAAAGACCTCTCTGTGCCTTGTACTCCCCAGCTCACACAAGAATCACCAGCAGGCCCTGAAGAAGTGCAAGGAGCAACACATCTACGTTATTTCCGGACTTTGAGGGATGCTGGTTCAGAACAGCTTGTCAGCAGCACACAGTGAACAGAAAACCCTCTTGCAAAAATCCTCACATCAAATTTTTAATAAGAAGGGCACAGTACCCTTAGGGAAGTGTTGGAGAATATCCCCGCTCCTCTGGGACATCTCCAGGATGCACAGGGCTGGAATTTGGTGCAGTTCCAGACATTTTGAATGGTGCCACTGGAAAGGGCTTGCCAGACCCCTTGGACCCACATCAGAGCTGCTCACACAGAGTTCTCCAGAAAAGAGAGGCTCCCTGGAGAGGGGAAACCAGGACGTACCCCAGAGGGGCTGAACATTGCTCATTGCGTACCTGGTTCAATAATACTTATGGGCATGAAGTACTCAGCAGCATTTTCTGACCTGAAGGAGGTCAGACAGAACAACCCTTTGTGGTCTTTCAAGGCTTAAAATCTACAGCTCTTGCACACTAACCCACCACTGGCAGGGTCCTGTTACAGGAGGCAGCTGCTAGAAAGAGCCCCAGTGACCTGTACTGGTGCCTTGCAGGAGGAAATAGCCCTTCCAGACACTTACCGCTAATATCTGAATGTCCACCTTTATTAAGGGAATGCCCAGCACGTTTGGCAGAGGGATCCCGATGCCCAGAGCACCTGCAGGGGACAGACAGGTCCTTACACACCACAGTGGTGAGCCCAGCTCCTGCCCCACGACAAAGCTGCTCCCGGGGAGAGTGAAGGGAGCAGAGCTGCTCAGGAGGCACGGACGACTGCAGCACCACTGCGCACGATGCGTTTTGGCTTTCCTTATGTTCTCTCCCACTAACTGTTGCCAGGGGCCTTAGGACTGAAGCTAGGGTGGATGGTGTAAGAATAAGGTTGGGACTTTTAACCACAGCCTCAAAATGGAGATTGCAGACTTTTAATTGCTCCAACTCTCCTGCTACAGTTTTCAATCATGCACACATATCCCTCTCTCCTCCTCAGTCAAAGCACTCCCCATGTTACAGCTATCCCTGTCACCTTACCGTTGATAAGGGGCAATAACGTTTCTGCCAGCAGACTGCTGAAGTGTGGCTTCAAGTTCGAGATCTGAACCAAAGAAGGAATAAGTGTGTGAGCAGTGTTGCCAGGCACACAACAGCAGCAAGCATAGCCCAGCACTGCGGCTGGAAGACAGCCAGTCCTCAGGACTGGAAATCACTTCCCACTTCCCACTGACACAGCAAAAGAACAAATAGCCCCTCTTTTCTTTAAGGAAAATCTACTTTTCTTCCTCAATTTGTATTTGGTCCTTCCTTTGGGAAATCTTCTACCAGGTAAAACTCCTGCTGGATCTCCATGTAAGCTTTACCCAAGCAGGGGTGAATAAGCAAATAGACTTCAGGCTTTACATTTGCATTATTAGAAAAGGCAGAAGAATTTTTAAAAAGCAGCAAAAGAACAATCGCTATGACCTACAAAGTAGAGCAGCTAACAACTAAGACCCTCAGCAGGTGTAATCCATCACAGCCAGGACACGTTTCAGCATCACACAGCAACCGCATGTCTCCCTCCTTCCCAGAGCCGCAGTGCACAGCACTCAGGCACTCTGCCCACCTAGTAAACCCTAGACTGGTACGCGAGACTTACATTACTGATGCCAACATCAGAAGACTCCAAGGAGAGGGAAATGCTGCAAGGAAAGTAAAGCAAACAGCATGTCAGACACCCAGTCACTGGCCAGAGCTTGCAGACCCCTACCATGTGAGCCCTGCCATCTCCTGGTGCAGCATTACTCAGCCCATGGGCAAGGGATCCCTGTGAGGCACCATCAGGGCAACCGTAAAGGGATCACAATATCATAACACAAAAATCAGGCCCTGCCACACTTGCGAGAGAGAACAGAAAACAAAAAAATAAAAGCAATAGGTCAATACCAAAAGCTTCACCTAATTTTTATTTGCTTATAAATGAAACAGCACTGCAACAGGGCACACACTAGCTCCTGGCTTCCCCTTCCCTCTCCCATGCCCAGGTAGTTATTCACCTTGGGAAAAGAGTCAGCTCCTGGTTAGCTGAGAGCCGAGCTTCTAGAATAAGCATCCAGTCTGGATTTAAAGATCATGAGCTCTGGAGTATTTGCTACAGCTCCTAATCTATCATTGCAGTCACACAACTATCTCCATAGCTAAAACGTATGTTTT
The DNA here is from genome assembly GCA_013400875.1 of Anhinga rufa. Lineage (NCBI taxonomy): Eukaryota > Metazoa > Chordata > Aves > Suliformes > Anhingidae > Anhinga > Anhinga rufa. The sequence goes on from VZTV01019745.1 coordinate 33,775, forward strand.
ATTTCCACTTTGGATTTCTCTTTTCTACCTCCACTGAATTTTGTTATATCTTCATCTATTGAATTAAAAGCCCTTTGATACATTTCTATTCTATATATCACTGCATACAAGCTATGCCAATGTTGCTTCTAAATCTAGTTCTTTGACAAGCTAAATGTCCTGAAATCCTCAAACCTCACACTATAAGGAATGCTTTCTAATCTTTAATCATACCTTGACTGGCATTAATGACAGTACTTTCCTTTACTCCTTTATCACTCATGTCTAATATCAGACATTTCAAACTACTGCCCAGGATCAAAGTCAAGCTGACAGTCACAATTATTCAGGTTATCTCATTTCTCCTTGTTATAAAACTGACACAGACTTTTCCTCCAACCTCCTAAAACTTTCCCACTGCTGTAATGTTTCCTGAAAGTCAGCAATACCTGTCCACCTCATGCCATCAGCCAGGTATGAAATTCTCAGATTCAGGAAATGAAATGTCTGTTTTACAGACATTGAAAAACATTTCAAGTTAGTGGCTCCAGAGCTAATAATGCAATGCAGAGAATGTCACCAGCCTGTAAGAGGGCAGCACTGCCTGGCTTAGTCACAGCCGTGTTTGTGCAACACTCCTGTCCCTTCTGCCGTAGTTCAGGCAGCTCCAGCAGCGCAGTGTCACCCAGGGACGTGCTGTTACAGCGCTCGGAGCGTCCCTGATGAATTGCAGTCCTTCCTGTCATCCTGCTCTCTTCTGGCTACAGCTTCCCAGCAAACTGAACCTGTACCCTGAGCTCTGGAAATGCCAGAGTTTCCCAGCATGGCTGAACACCCAGGGCTGTCTCAGGGGAATGAGGCTGGAGCATTGCAGCAGGCTTTGCTTTGGGCATAGGGACAGCCTACCTGCCCAGGGACAACCCCAGCACCAGTCTGCCTCCAGCAATCGACACGTGGGCGTTTAAACTGAGGTCCTGCAAGCAGACAGGGAGAGGATCAGCCCATGGAGACGTCCCCATCCCAGCTGCCAGTCACTCGGCTGGCTGTACACTTCACCAGTTTGAGGTCTTTACATCCACACTTACGGCCTTCAGGAGCAGGAGGTTGAGGATGGTTCCATCTAAGCGCTTAATGAACACCTGAATCAAGACCGAGAGCTCGACAGTGGCTTTGTTTTCTTCCAAGAGGATGAGCGGGTTCCCAGACAAAGTTAGCTTAATGTTCAGAGGACTGGTCCCACGGCAGGTGGAGCACTGTGGGAATCGGGGACACATGGAGGTGGCTACCTGTGCCCCCCACACTGGCCAGGCAGAGGACGGGCAGTCCTCCCTGTGCTGGACTCCCACAACCCCGTAACTCTGTAGGGCCTCCCCCAGGGTCACACAGACCTTGGACAAGCCAAATTTACGGAGCCAATAGGTCTGGCAGCACAGGTCGGCACCCCTTGCTGTGGGCAGTCAGGGACTGAGGAAGCAAAGGTGGACACAAAGCAGGCTGTGGCCCTAAGAGGGTGCCCACGGTGCCCAGGAAATGGGAGATGCCAGACATTTATCAGCTCTTTCTGTCAATGGCTGTAAGCTGTGAGAGAAGATGCTCCCCTGCTTCGGGAGCAGGAGAAGGTTGGCTACAGCTGATGGTACACAGGAGAGCAGGCACTGCGCAGAGGCTGCTGAGGGCTGAGCGCAAACCTCCGGTCCCTTCACCCGCTCCCATCAGCTGGTCATGCAGCAGGGCAGCCTTGAGCTGTGCTGGCACGGTTTGGCCATGGTGCACGCTCAGCATGGCCAAGGGGAGGGGAGCAGAAGACTGGAGACCTTTGGCAGCTGCACTCCAGCACATCCAGGAGCATCACTTGGATGGCCTCAGACCTGGTGAGGTTTACACAAACACTCATGCCAGCAAAATTCACTCACCCCAACAGGAACGAGAGTCATGATGGCTTCTTGCAGATGGCTGGCATCAGAGAACTGTTGGAACAAAAGCACAAGCAGCCCTGATGAGCACTCCAGCTGATTTCAGCAACACCATCCTGCCAGGGCCGCCCCTCTCCCACTTGTGTCCCCATTCCCAGCCAGCTCATTCGCACTCCTGGGGCCAGTTCCTGAGCCCCCATTCACTCAGTGTCCCCAGTGAAGCCGCGGACAGCTCAGTCACACGCAGACCTACATTATGGCAGCACCCAAGCCCTCTGCCTTCATCACTCCCCAGCTGCCTGGGTGATTCCTGGTCAGTCATTAAGGTGAGAGCGACAGCAGCGGAAGGAGAGGTAACCCACAGGCTTTCAACATTTGTCAGTATTTAGACCCCTAATATTTCCCAGTGGAAGTACAGATAATGCATAGGCCTAGAGAATTGTGTTGCATATACAAAGTTGCTTTTCTCAGTGACTTTTTAAAGAGTCCTTGAAACAGATTACAGACCTCCAAGAGTCCGTGGCATAACCAGTACACAACTGGTTTCAGCAGGTATCCCTGGGGGTGCCCATACAGAAACAAGAATGGCTGATCGTTGCATGCGCTATTATAGCTTTCTGAAAAGAGCAGTAAGAATGCAGCGCTGGGGCTTGAGCATCTGCAAGTGAGCACACGCACATGCGGGCCCCAGACCAGCCACGTGCTGAGCACCAGCAGAGGCTGTGCATGCCATGAATGCCATGCACAGCTTGCTCCCTGATGTGTGTCCCTTGCCACCTCCCCTGGCATGGCATACAGGTGCTGCTACACTCACGACTTCTGGCACGCAAGTGAAGGTCTGTGGTGGTATCTGGATCAGGAGGGACAGGACTGCATTGAGAAAACTCTGGCGCAGCCCCAAGATCAGAAGTTTGTCCACCAGTGGAGGCAACGAAGAGGGGGATGAGTCATGGGGGATGATGCTGCCTCCCACCTGCTTCACTGCACCCTGCGAAGAGAGATGACACAGACGTTAAACCGATTCTTCAAAGCCACAAAGCATGCCCAGATCCTCAAGGTGGAGAGTGTTGAGTCTGTGCCAGCTGAACAGCCCTCTTCTCACCAGTAGCTTAGGGAAAACAGTGGACTTGGAGCAATTCCCTCTATATTTAATAGATGAAAGGAGCTGATAAAGGCCAGAGTGCATAACTGAGGCCTTCTTAGCTAATAACACACCTTGTCCAAATCACAACTCACTGCCTCAGTTCATCCTTGAGATTTCACTCCAAGAGCAAACAAGCGGAGAAAGTGCTGCCAACCCAGCGGTCCCAGCCCTGCCTTCCCCGCCTCCAGGGCCCAGCCAAGGGCGAGCCACCCTCGGACTCCACAAACTTGCACCGATACCATCTACTTACTAAGGAGACCAACTCTGACCATCTGGGGATGCTGGGGGCAAAGACTAATCCCAGTGAAGTATCTGCACTAAAGCAAGAGCAGCAGCGCTGATTGTACAGACCAGTGTTTGTTATTAGCCCTTGCTAGTCTTTATTGCTTATGTCCCAGTTACTTCTTGCTAGCCACTTTCTTTTATTTAAGCTCTCCTGTTTGAAAGTACTGTTTGGTTTTTGCTGGCTTTCTTTTTTTCCCCCAGTGAGACAGTAGCAAAAAAATCCATTAGATTGGTTTAGCATTCACCCACCACAGAGACTTAACAGCAAAGGCAAAAAGCAATGGCACCCAGTCTGCAGGCAGGGCGAGGGAGAGGATGAAAACTGCTTGTCCTAGCAGTTACAAAGAACAGACAAACACTCTCAGGCAGTCTCAGGGTAAGTTTGCAAACAGAGCAAAAGAGGGCTTGAAGAAAAGTACACACAGTCACTTGGTGGTGATTTGGATAAGGATGTAAATATTTAGCTAGCATTTCCAGATGAAGTTGTTAGCCCAGCTCCTCCAAGTGGTTGTACTGGAAGAAGACAACTGCTCCCACAGGATGAGGTGAACAGTCTGAAAGCCATCATGACGCAGTCACGCTCACAGAGTCTTGTCACCCAGCATTAACTTACATCTAAATCCAATCCAAGGAACAAGCCAGAGGTAAACGGGAGGCTCGCCAGCCGGTAGTGAATTGTTCCTGCCGTACCAACTGGGATCACAGCTTCACGGAGGAAAAAAGATCGTTACAACATCAGGAAATAAGCTGCAACACAAAGTCCTTTCCTGACCCCAGCCAGACCTCACACCCACAAACCAGGTCCCAAGCATGCACTTCTGTGGGATGCTCACTGCTACTCAGAATGGGCAAAACATCCCCAAATTCAGCTTTGTGGGATCTGCCTTTAGAATATAGCCCACAAAGAGCATCAAAGATAATAAGCTAAATTCAAGGGTGATGTATAAAAATGGCCTAAGGAGGGCCAAGGTGTGAGCAGATCACTTGGACTGCTTGGGTGTGAATTCAAAATTCAATAACAGTCCTGCAGAAATACAGCTCCTCCCTGATGCACTTATGGACTAGACATGGGAAAGGGCACTTCCCACCACAGGACTGCAGGGAAAACAGGGAAGCAGGACCTCATCCTTCACAAGAAACGCACCGTTGAGAGTGCCCAGGAGCTGGATGTTCACAAGGTTGACGACAATATCAACTACTGGACACAGCTGCAACACAAAGCAGAAATGAAACTGCTCAGCCCACCTTGCTACCCCTCTGCAGGGAGCCATCACCCTACAGCCTGATCAGACCCAATCCATTTCATCTAAATCCCCAGGGAAAAAGTGCTGCGTGGCATTAGGCAGCAGCTGGGATGCTGTGAAGGACTTGGGGGCAGTGGAGCATCTGTGGAGCTCTGGTACTGCACCAAAGGGGACTGCTTAGATCTGGGGAATATTTCAGGCATCGCCCTGCGGACAGAACCATGCCAGCAGCAGCCAGGCTGGCCATGGGCATCCCTGTCAAGTGGTGCACATCAGTGACACAGGAAAAGCAGCACAGAAAGACAGTGCAGCTTGCTGTGACCTCATAGCATGTTGTTCCTGCTATTTCTGCATTTCAGCTATGAAAGGAGGGCAATATTCAGGCTTACCAGGCCAGGCAGAGTTGCTGTCAGCTGCTTAAGCACTATGTCATTTACTGATAGGGAGAGTAAGCTGGAAAGGAAAGAAAAAAATTTCCAATCACTACAAACACAGGTCCAGGATAGGAGACCAAAAGATCTCCAGCCTTCACTTTACACACTACTGCATCCTTAGCCATCCCTTCAGGGACACTGCCGCAGCTAATACTGGCAAGAGCAGGGGCTGTGCAGAAGGCAGGGAGGGCAAGGAGCTGCTCGCCTCACCAAGGGGAGAACTGGGCTAATTTCTGAGAATTGAACCTTCAGCGTTTGGGGTATGCAGACATCATTGCACAAAAGGAGTGAGCCTCTCACAGTGTAACCTGAGTTTGGTTGTCTTCTTCTGGTATTTAAATCAGTGCTGTAGTTAAGGGAAAGTGGTGTTGTTATGAAATATCTTCATGTTAGTTATTGGAAACAAATGATTTACATGTGGAATAACAAGGGGAGAAATCTGCTGTGTAACATTTCAACACTGCTGCTAAATAGATCACTCTGGGGTGCGTGATGCCTGCAGGCAGCGCAGAGCCATTTACTTTTGATAATCAATATATTTCTGGACTATTGAGTTAGAACATGCAGCAGCCAACTCGGCAAGCCACAGACAGCAGGAATTCATAATGCATCTCGTTATTTATGTCAAAGTTCTGCCTATAGACACATGTGAGGAACTGCCATGAAGTCAATCACGTACATCCCCACTCCTCCTTACCCCACAGGGAGCACACCATCACTTTAATCCTGCTAAAATTTAAAATATGACCCCCAGAGGGGGTGAGCTGTGTTCTTCTATTCACTTACGCAGCCTCTTTCAAACCAGCTGCTGCACTGATTGGAATATAATGCATAATGCAAAAATTAATTAGGAGAAATGCAATGAACCTGAAAAGTGAGTAATTCAAAAGCAATAAAAGAAAATATTTCCCATGATCAGTTTACTGTTGCATTCATCAGTACACAAAGTCAGCAAATTCCTTCTGCCAAGAATTTAAAAAGACTGAGCAAGAGATGGGACATTTGCATGGACTTACACGCACCCACAGCAGTCAGACCAAAAGCCCATATGCCCAGCATCTTTCTGTGACAGCAGCCAAAGGCAGAGCATAAAACCAGGGCAAGTAATGGTGCTGTTTTCCTAGAACACTCCCTGCCCTATTATTCCTACCCTTTGGATATCAGTTCACTAGCTACGTCTGAAGTGCACTGGAAGAGGTACCAAACCTCATACTTCAGATCTTAAAATTTCCATGGGCAAACAGGGCAAATTAACCCTTGTCTTCCAACAACCACATTTTTTGCCAGTTCCATTGAATCAACTGGCTTTGGCAATGGGAAAGAAATTACTTCCCTGAGGCCTGGCTCTGTATCAGCTTAGCACCGTCTGTGTCCTGGCAGACTGTCTAGATCATTGGATAAAGAGAAGAGGATTACAGGCAATGGAAAACATAAATCCACAGGCACTTACCCAGAAAGCAGCTTGATCTTTATGGCACCAAGAATGCAGAGGCAGTCTTCAATGACGACCTGGACAGTGCCCGATTCAAAATTCGTGCATTTAATGTTTGCAGTAATGTTCACATCCACTAAGATATCAATTAGTTCTGAAAGAAGGCCAACCAAGCTGAAAAAAGCAAATGGGTTGAACAGATTTAATCTTTCAGCCTCTAACCAGAGAAACTCAGCAACGCCAGAAGCAACAAACTGCACCTCCATCTCCTGCAATTCATTACAAATACCACAAGCCATCTTTTGGTACCCGTTCTGCTCTGTGACTTTATTATAGGTAAGAAACACCTAGAAATCCATAAAAGATGCAGAATGTTGCACAATAGGAAGCCTGTGGGAAGGGGTTTCCCTTAACAGACACCATGAAACACTACACTCACCAGTTGCCACTGAGCTCCAGCTTTGCAGCGATGGTCAGCTGGACCCCGATTCCTGGCAGCAGCACCACTGACAGCTTGGGTAGCCGAACCTTGACAAGGTGTAGGCTGCAAACAACAGCAAAAGCTGGCACAAATTAAAAGCATCTTCTAACAGCTGGGCGGCTGTATGCACAAAGGAACGTACAACGCCCACATCACCACAGCCACCTCCAGCTGGAGGCATGAGTATTATAAGCAAGAGATATCAGCTTCAGGATGAGGGATAGAGTCTGCAGCTGAAACCCAAAAGAAGTCAACCTAGAACCAGATTGGGGTGGAAGGCAACTTTATAGAGCACACAACTTTTTCTCTCTATGGCACCTTCCCCTCCCTCTCAGTGCTGTCAAGCATCTCAGGTATCAACAGCAGCATCAGAGCCATCATTCTGCATCTGCATCCATAACCTGCAGGGCACTTCACCATCCACCTTGCTACCACATGAAAACTTTTGCTGGGCCAGAATTTCAGTTTCAAAATAAAATGAAGGTAACTACTAGGGCCAATCATGCCAACTGCAGCTCAGTTTTTGTTGCTTCAGAATTGCTGGTCAAGGTGCATTCACAGAGAAGCCCTCGCTCTCCACTTACCCAGTGATGCTGGTGGGAGAGTTCAGCAGACCCCCTTCACCCATGATGTTTGGGAGCACAAGGCCCTGGAGGTGCTGCTGGAGAAGTCCGTTCTGTAGTATGGCATCCGAGAGAACTGAAAAACATCTCTGCGTGAGGACCAACACTTTGCAGCAATGACCTCTCTCCACTTGGTCAGATATGTCTTGGCAAAGGAGTCACACAGCAAAGCCCTACCACCCCCCAAGCCTCTTTATAAAGTCATTAGCTGTGTCAATGCAGTCAAATCACACAGGGGATGATATTTTTATGATGTGCACTAAGCCAAAGCTCCCCTTAGTGACTTAACCAGGAAGGGTAGCAGTGGAGAGCATCCCAGACCGCCAAGTTAAAGATTACAGTGCGGTTGTGCACTACCAGCAATGACAATGACCCTACTCAGAAGGAGCTGTGCTTCAATTCACAGCTTGTTTCCCATTTGTAAAGGGGGTTTGTTTGTTTGTTTGTTTGTTTGTTTGTTTGAAATAGAAGCAATTTGAAACAAGACTTTTTTTTTTTTGCTGGAGCGTTACAAATATTAATAAGGCTGCTAAACTTCACAGCAGTTCTTTGTCAAATATCAGCGGCTCCAATATGGAAATGAGAAACTAAGACAAAAAGATGAAGTAACCCAGATCTAGCCCTGAAATTCTGTATGGCTGTTTGATGCTGAAAGGTGTCCCAGCTCTGGAGCAGAGAGATTTCCCTGTCAGAAGTCTGCAGCCCTGAAGAACTTCAAAATAAAGATGAAGACACCCAGGAGGTTTTACTCCACATCACAGTCACACACAGCTTTCAAAACAAACATAAACCTATGTTTTCTAGTTACCATTCTGCATTGCCCCTGGACTGACGGCACAGGACAGACCAGACAAGACTTCTTGAGAGGGTGAGAGGAGGCCACAGAAAAAAACGATTCCAAAAAGCTTCAACATCGTCATCTCCAGAAGACTCCGCTGCTGGCAAGGGAGACATCAGGGTGAAAAGGAGGGAAAAGCCTCTAATAAGGGATCCCAGTGTCCTTATGAGGAAGGAGATCAACTGAGATATCCCTTCTCTACTCTTTATTGAGCTCAGGTAAGACTCTGCTCGAGCCTGGGGCAGCAGGACCATGTTCATGTCCACACACACGGACAGACTTCAAACATGGGTCAATAAAAGCCCTTTCCTTGTCCTTTGTGAGTTACCCCAAATATTCTACATGTTCACACAAAAGAAAGCCAAACTGCTTTTCCCTTGAACTGATGTTTAAGCCGTCATTATTTCTGTATCCCTTAGATGAGCAGTTACATGTGTTTTGGTAAGGGTCTTTGCCAAGGGAAGCATCTGAGAATCATTTTTGTTCTTACTTTTCGAAAGCAATAAACTAAAGCTCAAGTGATAAAAATAAGCTAACTATAAATATAAATAATAATTATTAACATAAATTTAATTATGAAGTGACAGACATAGGCAGATGATTAAGAACTTGGTGCACAGCAAAATCTCAAACTGGAGAAGCCAAGCACTAGGCACACTATGCGCATCCTTCCAGAGCTATAAGGTGGTAACACTACTACCACGCACGTCTCCCTGCCACCAGGCAGCCTTCACCAGCCGAGGCTTTGAGGCACAAGCGATGTTATTACCTGCATCAGCTGCAGCCAGCTGGGAAGGGCTCTCGGGTCTGCTCAGGCTCTTCTGGAAGTCGTCAAGACTCTGTGTCGTCCTCCCTTTTTTTCCTGCAACTGAGATGGAAGCAGTTACCCTTATATAAGGACTGCAGCCAACCAGACACACCTTTTCCTCACAACCTCCATGTCCCATGAGCAGGCATCTCACTATCATCTCCATCTACACTCTTGCTCTTTTGCAAGCAACAGCCAGCTGCCACCTCTCTTGATTTATATGAGGCAACGTCACCGCTGACTCCGAGCAGGTGCTGTTTCCCTCTGTGGCCTGGATCACTCAGATGCCGCTTTCCGCCCCCCCCCCAGTCTGTTTTAAAAAGGATGCCCTGTAATGGTAGGGATCTCCACAATTTGGGGAACTCAACTTTTAGGAAATCGTGAGAATTACTGAAGCATCTAAACCTGACAGGAGACTGATGGGGCTGCCTGTATGGGAAGGCAACGCACAGAGCACATGGGCATGGATTCAAGGAGGCTTAGAGTAGGAAACGATCTACTTTTCCCAATCTCTGAGGAGTTGTGGGACTTATAATGCTCATTCCTGTTTCAAATGCAACACAGGAAAAATATTTTCTTGACAAAAAGCAACATGGAGAGGTTGCAGAAACCTGACAGATGTTGGCTTTGTTAAGACCAAGCTTCAAATTGAGTTCAATTGTATCTATAAAAGTCATTATGAATTAACTGTAAAAAAAAATGAAGTTGTAATGAAATGTATAAAGCCAACAACAAATATTATTTTGAATAAGCAATGTTAGTCTTTTATATATATTTTTATATATATATAGTTACATAACATTTATATACTGAATGAGCCTAGGGCAGCAGAAATGCATATTTCAAAGGAAAATCTCATCCCACAGGGATGAAAATCTTATCCCTCAGCGGACGCCTTGGCCAGGCTTTGCGGAAGTTTCCATTGTGCAGGTCCTCAGGAAGATCTTATCTGGTGACTTTGTTCAGGTCTGGTCACCCATGTTCAACATGGACGGACTCAGATGGAAAACGGGCAGCAAAAGGCTGCTGAGATGATTGGGAAACCGGAGAGGGACCAGTGCTCAGCCTCGTGGAACAAAGACGAGCAGAGATACAATCATTCTCCACAAACACAGGAGAGGGGTAAATACTGGGGAGGGAGAGGAGAGGGGAGCTGCTCGGGCTCAGGGACAATGTTGGCACAGGAACAAACATGAGCCAATACGTTCAGATTGAAGTTAGGAGAAAGCTGCCACCACCATAGAGAGTTTTGGGCTAGCTTTCCCATGGGAATACAGGAGGCAGCAAAAATAGTCTTAGGATGTTCTTCAATACAGCACAATGTGTTTTCTTGCAGTAACAGCAAAGCACTCTCACTGAGCAGGAAGGTTCTTCAGTACATGCTTCTGAGGGCTCAGACTCAGCAAAGCAACCCCATCACAGAAACGCTGTATGAGCTCTTATTTTATTTAACACACACTCAATCTGGACTGCATTTGGTGTGCTGATGACAGTCTAGCCCCCAAAACAGGGAATGAAGTTAGCCCCTCTGAGAAGGCTGGAGCAGCAGAGCGAAGTCAAAATCCATCTTCCCCAGAAGATGCAGCCCAGCTGCCCGCTGAGACCGTGACTGCAGTGCTTGGTCAGCAGGGAAGAGACATGAAGCAACACTGCAGCCCACCCCCAGGCCCTTCATGGGGTGCAAAGTGCAGAGCCATGCAAGCGCAGCCCTTCCCACAGCTGACCCCCAGGCAGCCGATCCCTCGCCAGCACATCATGGTGCCCACGTCTGACCACCGGCTCTAGTCCTGCTTTCCCCATTTCCTCCCCAGGTGCCTCAGGGTGATTTACACTTACTGGTTTTATCACTGATTCTGCTGCTTGCCCTAATGTGCTTTTACTGCCTGGGACAACCTATCCATGTTTCTCCTTTTTTTGTTCCCTTTCAAAGAGCCTCATCCAAATGCACAAGGCCAAGCGGACGTCATAAATGTCCACAGTGAAGAATTCAGGGGACTCTGCTCAGGCCTCGTATACCCTACAGGAATATCGCTGCTGGCAAAAGTCAGCTACTGAGCATGTACAAAAGCAGATTTCCAAATGGTTTCAGACATGCCACTGTGTGTGCAATAAACACCCAAGTCGTTGCATATGCACAACACGACTGCACGCTCAAATCAGACAATCTCACAGTTAAATGGCAAGAGGCAGACATCGGTGTTCGTACCTGACACACACGTATTGTACCAACAGCAGCGAGCAGAAGCTGAAAGGAAAGCAGCACATTTTATACACCGCTGCAGATATTTCTTCTTGCTGTGCGAGTTTTTCTTATTCAGTCATATCCTTTGCCTCCCTCTTACACACCTATATTTCATTCTCTCCTTGCAGCAGTGATTTAGATATCACTTACCAGAAGGCTGAATTCAGTTCTGCAGTGACAAGGGAATATATATTAAAATGAAGCATTGCAAGAAATGCTAGAAGAGATTATCACAACACAAATGCCGGAAAGTGGAAGGGCTTATGGAAAGACTAACACCCGCAGAGGAAAGACGCTCCAGAGCAGCCTCTGGCATTCTGAACTGCCCTGAGCTTGTGGCTGAGAAAGATGACAGGTTAAACAGCAACAGGAACTTTAAAAGAGTAATATTAAATTAAATAAATATTATAATTTATTCAATATTATTAAACTCACTGATATTTTTTTTCTCTAATGTTCAGAACCATAGAAGCCTAGGGAAAACTTAGGAGAACTGCATACATCTCAAACTAACATGTTGCACAACATCAAAGAACAACAACAAAAAAAAAATGGAATTTTTCCACCACAGTTTGAAGAGCACCGCCACATTTTTATGACAAACGGTGGGTTTGAGACATTCCAGAGGTTTACAGGCTACAGAAACACAAAATTTCTTTAGTCGTTATGTGGCAAATTAAAAAAAAAAAAAAAAGAAGAGTAAGCTCAGCCTGTAAAACTTCTTTAATGAGTAAATAGTAAGTAATCCTCATTAAGAATACACAAACTGAATCCTGCCTCTCAAGCTGAAAAACCTAAATATGAGTTACACCCTGTGATGGAGCTGCCTTGTACAAATATTCAGCCCGTTCTCTTGCAGGGACGCTTCCTAGAAGTAGGTGACTGCTTCCAAATGGATGCTGTGAACATTAATGAAACTGCTCAGTTCAAATATGGATGGAAAGTAACTTCCCTCATGTCAACAAAAAGAAGGCAGCTCAAGAGAAAGGGAAAAGCACTCAGGTAGGAAAATGACACAGCAAACCTCAAACTAAATTAGGCTGCTAGAACAAAAACTGGAAAAGGAAGGGGAAAAAAATTAAATAAGTTTCAAACATTGGCTGCACCTGGGCTGTGAACTTCCAGTTTGGTTTCCAAACAGCTGAAATTCAGCTTTATCAACTGTTTTCCCCACCTGACACTTTACTGGGGAATACGGTGACAACGGCAATACAGTCGGATTTGCACTGCAGTAGGTCTGACGCTTCAGCCAGTGTGTTGGTCAGTGGCAATTCAGTCCAGAGGCTGAAAAACAAATGCATGGAAAAGTGTCACTTGATGCCATATTCACTCTGCCTCATTGCAAGCAGCCTTGCTCAGGGGAGATTTTTTTCCGCTCCTGTTTATGAAATTGCTCAGGGAAGCGGAAGGAGGGAACCTCTCTCTGAACTCCCCAGTCCAGAGTAACACACTGAATTAAGCTAACCAGAAACCCTGCGTTAGTGAAGCATCTGTCTTTGAAAAGTTACCCGTGTTCTTGTTTGGTTTGGGATGGATGAATCCTCCCAGAGCTAGATTCAAAAGCTAATTTCTAGCAACAGGATTTGTCAAAACATGAACTAAAATCTCCTAGAAAGGAGCTGGTGGGTTTTAGTAAGAACTGAAAGAACCAAACCCTCCAAGTCTTGGGACTGGACTTTAGCCCAGGATTGTCAGAAACCCACAGTCCCCACAGCCAGATTCACAGTTGGTTTAGCAGCTTCCATTGTCAGCAGTCCACAAGGGCAGAGCAGCTTAATTAATACAATCACTCTTTATAACAACAGTGAGCCTTGCCAAATCGATGCAGGCTTGCATTGACCCAGGACTCCTGCTTAGCGCACGTACCAGGGACTTGTGGCATGTTGTGCGTGGGCAGACGTCAAAAGCATCCTTTACAGATTTACTTGTGTCTGATCACTCACCCATGCAGTTTCCTACACAGGAAACTTGAGAAACAGAAATATAATCTCAGGGAAGGGCCACGCGGAGAACACAGGCAGGAAAAACAAGGAGAAGAACACGAGACTCATGGGCAGCAGCTCTAAGGAGCTGCCTGTCAAAAGGAGTAAGAACAGCAGCATTGATTTCTGGATGCATCCGCAATGCCAAGCATAAACAGCAAGGCAGAATAAAACCGCTGCCATGAGATAACCACAAATCAATGTCTCCAGGAATTTTATAGACAGGAAACTTTCTGCTTTCCGAGATGGAACCTAAGTAAAATGAGTGTAATGTTATCAGCCACAAAAAAAAAGGGACAAACTTCATTAGTCAGATGCAATGTGATGCTGCAGTGCAAAAACAGAGGCACTTTTGCAGACATGTCTTCAGGCCTCATCAGAGCTCCACAGCGCAATGCTGAAAGCAGCACTGGCCAAAGGACTCACAGGAGGAACCAAGCCACACCAGGCAGGAAAGTCTAGGAAGCCCTGCAAACTCCTCCCCAGCTGCTCTGGGCTGGTTTCACTGAGTTTTGCAGTATTTTGTCAGTGTCTGTCTGTCATCAGCCTGCAGAGACCGAGTTGAGGCTGAAATACCACCCTGAGCATCTTTCTGGGTGGACATCTTGCATCTTGACTTTTTCAGGTCCGGCACATTCCAGGTTTCCTCAAGCCATCCTTTTTCACCTGGCCCCACACAAGGCAAGCTTGGCCACTTGCCACAAATCACCTGATGTTCAAAGGCCTGGCCAGGTCAGCGGAAGAGGCTGTAACCTTCCTGCAGGACTGCCAGGAGCCCCCAGCGAAAGGCCATGGGGCGCACACAGACTCACTGCCCCACGTCTGGGGTACGTGGCCAGAAGCAGCCCTGTGTGTCTGCAGGCAGCTGATCTGCACTGGCATCCCTGCGTGTGCGCTGCCTGGTGCACGCCCCAGCAGAGACACGGCAGCATGGATTTCTCAGTGACACCACCTGCACCTTAAAGTCAAATCTAGTCCTATTTTTAAACAAATGAATCCCTTTCCTGCCTTCTTCCCATCACTTCCAATCATTTGTGCTGCGAGCACTGTGAACGCCTCAATTCCTCCTCACTCTTCATTCTTCCAATTCACTTTTTGCCTTCCTTCCAGCCTGGAAAATGGATTTCTGTCCATTTCATTGTCTCACAAAGTGTCGGCACCGTGGTGCCAACAGAGACTTTTAAAATAAAGACAGCTATTTCCATTTGACTGAAGAAGAGCAACACAGACTCTAAGACATGTTTCTGTCTTGCCTCAGGTTTAGGGAAGCTTCACTTTACAAAAAGAAAAGCAATATTGAGTGAAATTGTCCTTGATCATCTCTATTAAACCCTGGGAATAATTAGAAGCAGTCTTATATTACACACATACATCTTCTGTAAGTAAAGATTTTAGGCTTTCTGTCTTATTCTCGGCTTTTAATAGAGACTTGACACTGTCTCTCTGGACACATCATCGGCACAGGTGGCAGAATTAGTGCTGTGCTTTGTCCAGACATTCCTCCGGGGATGAATTACAGCCCTCACAGGTAGTCAGGGCTTTGAAGTCAGCGTTATGTAGATAAATGCTTATTTCTAGGAAGATACCAACTGCTCTGAAGAAACTGCAGCTGAAACAAGAGAGCAAGTTCATGTTAAACAAACCTTGCTAATGAGTTAATTATCCTGACGAGTAGGACTGAGGTCTAACTCACCCATACACTATTTCCCTTCCATGGTCAGTCCAGTGTCAGATGGTACGTGAATCCTGTCACAGGGCAGAAGCCTCAAAACACCAGTGTGATGCTGAAAGGAGGAGACAAGGAAGCACTGGAGGAGATGAAACAGGGAGCCAGCTGGAGAGGGTGAAGAATACAGTCACACTGGCAGGGCAGGCAGTCCCGCTTCTGACTCTGTGTGGCTCAGCACCCCAATTCATGCCTACAACTGCCATGGATATTTCCGAGTACCCATCCCCTATCCAGCTCCTATGCACGGGGGAGACGTTAGAGATCCCATAAGCATCTTCTCTTGGTTCCCCTGTTTACAAACTGAAGAGTGATTTTGACGCAAAAAATGGGCAAGGGGAAACAAGTGAACGGAAGCAAGAAACAGCCACGTTTCCTCACCCCACGACGCAGGCAGTGCCGGGAGCCACAAGCTCACCCAGGACTGGCGCCCGCGCTGCCCAGACCTTGTACCGACATGGAAGCAAGCCGCCCTCCCCAGAGGCTGGTGAAACACACCCACACACCGCAGCGAGCAAGAGCACAAGGGAGAAGCCCCCGGGGACGCGCCGGGCACAGGGAGCAGGAAAATAGCCCGACGCACACCGGCACGGGGCTGGCTCGGCCGGAGCAGCCGGGGCCGGCGCCGCGG
>VZTV01019747.1:0-23498 GCA_013400875.1 Anhinga rufa
TTACATCATGGGCATTTTTACCTCTCTCAGGTAATGAGGAGAACACGGTAGTCAGTATCGCTTCTTGGTAACCATCAAAATGTATTCAAAAAATCCAATAGCAAGGTAGGTTTTTCATAGCCCTTTCTCATTTTAAGCTTATGTGTGATTGACCTAATTTTTTTCATGAAAGGAAACCTCATTTGAGCAAATTAAAATGCAATATGTCAGTATCTGAAAATTTAAAAACTATATAAAGCATACTATAATTATTATCTAAGTCCTTTGGCTTTTCTACTTCTTCATTTATTTTGTTTCTCAGCAGTCTGATGTATTTAAGGATCAGCTTATGCCAGAGGTGACTGAGCAAAGCATGGAACATTTTGCTGTAGCTAGTCATTTACTTTGAAGGTGCCCTTGACTGGTTCACCTCCCTTAAAAAAGTTAATGAATAAAGTTACACTGCTTTGCTCTTTTAGTTCATTGTTATGGCGTTTGCATGTAAAATGAAGTCTCTTCTCAGCATCTGGGACAACAGTGACAAAAATTAAAATTGAATCATCTAGATATATGTTGAGTTCAAGTAGCAGTTTGCACAGAGATGGGACAGCCACTCTGTTGATTGCATTTGGACTGTCTGCATGGGACAGGACAAGACCACGGGAGGCAAGAGACCCAATTTTTAAGGAAATGAGGCTGTCAATTACAGATTGACTCCCTGCAGGAGGTATGAGTTACGTCCACTGACTAAAACCATGTGACAAATAGGGAGCCAAAGAGCTGACAAAAGTGGAAAGAAAGATTTTTGTTGATTCATTATAAGAGAAATAATGAAAGCTAAGAAGATTTTGGAAAGCTGGGGTAAGAGTCACTGGGAAACTTCCTTTTTTCTTTCTTTCAGAGCTGTCAGAAAAGTGGGAGCAAAATCTGATCTAGTTAGCTACCACTTTCTCTTTTCTAAGTCCATTGATCATAAATGTTGTGATACTGTTGAGAGAATTTATGTTACACGAGATTCCCATAACTGAAGTAACGATATATTGGCCAGGAGGTGATCTGTTCTTTAGAGGATCCAAAATGTTGTTGTGTTTTGAGAACTTGCCAACATCCCTTAAATGACGTCAGATTTTCGTGTATGCCAAAAATGACTGCAGACTGCCATGGGACCGTCTTTGCCTTATGATCAGCCAGACTGGCTGGGTTTAGGTTTGGTTTGGGGGGTTTTTTTTGGGCGGGGGTGGGGGTGCTTATTTGTGTTCATCTGACACTGAAGGACCAAAAAAGTTTTTTAGTAGAATTAACAGACTGCCAATAGCTCAAACCATTTCAGTAATGGATCATTGAGAGTCAGTTAAGGAAGTAGATTAGCTCTTCCATCTCTGAAAATCCAGATCAATCCAGATCAATAGGAATGGGAAGTTTTCTTTTGGTGGTTGTATTCATCCTGTCCTAGAATTCATTTTTGATCAAAGAACCCATCCCTTGTTTTTGACTCACTGTTACTGCTGCTGACAATCTCAATCGTGGAAGAGGAGCACAAAGAACAGAGAGATAGCACTGTCTCGGCGGTGAGATAGGGACGTGCTGTTTGCACTTGTGTAAGTCTTTCTGCATTACTTACATAAAAGGAAGAAAACTGTCACTAAAATGTTTTACCACTGCACAGGCTGGGGTTTTCTAAGAGAATCTACTGCACCCTTATTATTAATTTAGGCTTATGTGTATGCTATTACTGAAGAAACATGACAACATTTGTGAGAAAAAAAAATAACTAATCTCTCTACAGTTATCTTGTTTGTTTTCTCTCTACAGTTAACTTGTGCATGTGTGTAAAATTACGTTGTTCACAGACTTAAAATATTTGCAAAATCCCAGAAATTTCACAAGTTACTCCTGGCCTTGCATGCTTTGCAGATTGTCATCAGGCATTAGTGATCTCTATTCTGTAGTCAGAGAGCAAGAGAAAGAGTCAGCAGACAAATAGCCAAAAGTGTAAGTATTATTTTACTAAATTATTCGGGTACAAATTATTAATGTGAAAAATGTGTTCTCATTAACAGACCAAATGAAGGTGCCATATAGATTAGTGGAGGAAGAAAGAACAATGCAACGATGTGGGTGCTGTGCCATCATGTGAGCCATTGTTACTGGGTATCTGTAAAATCAGGGAAGGGCACTGTCTCCTTAGCTTCTCCCTGAGAAATCTGCATTTGTCATCTGTTAGATTAGATAATTCAGCTTTTGTGTAGAAAAATTCATCAACCTTTACAGAATTTTTGCTTAGTGGTAGTCAGCTGGCTGCATTGGCTGTGCCCAGTGCACCGTGGTGAACTGCCTATTGCAAGCCCTGATACACTGCCCATGGATGCTACCAGCTGATTTGCTCAGAAACAGAGTTACACCATGGGCACAAGTGATACTTATTTGCTGTTATAACATAACTAGAGCACAATCTTGCAAGACACAGCATTTAAGCATGAGTTTAATTGTAATCACATAAATAGTTGACCCATTGTAAATAGTGACCCACATTTTCATTCTTAGGTACATGGCTAATTGTCCTGTTGGACTGATACCACAGCACTTTCCAGCATCTTGTCAGAGCAAGACATTGTTTTATTGTTCGGCAAAATGAAGTAACATAAACCTTGTATGGGTATGACTATGCTACATGTGTAACCATATCGGGACATCCAGCTACAAGACTACTGGTTTTGTCCACCATTATGGGGCTTTTGCTTCTTATTTGGTTGGTTGGCTGGTTGAAGGAATTTTTGTTTCCTGCATGTTGAACCACCATTACAATGGCTGAGGAATATCCCTGATGTTTAATTCTGTTTGTAACCATCCTCAGTGACAGGGTTCTTTCCACAGCCGAAGTTAACACTGCCAGTACTAACAATGTACATTCTCTCAACTTGTCAAAAAGTTGATACTCAACAAAGAGTAGGTTTCTACTTTAGACTGGGGAATGTAACAAAGAAGAATAAGGATCATAAACCAGATCATGACTTCTTATTGACTGTGTCACCAAAACTATATCCTATATATCTATATCCTGTATATCAATGCATATCCATCTCTTGAATACTGATTTTATTATTGAATGTTTTTATGAAAAAATAAGATCCTCATTTTCAATGGGAAATATTTATTTTTATATTAAGACATATGGTCTGTGTGCTTATGTTTTCACGCATTAGTTTCAGGAATACACATTTATTTTATCTGTAATTTTTGAAGGATTTCTATAATCTAAGCGTTTCTAAAGGGAAATGGATGATGTGTACTGATAATACATAATTGATTAATACTCTATATGTTTTTATTAGGTAGCAGCTATGCCAAATGATTTGCAAGCAGGTTAGCACCTTGGAGGCAGCTGTCAAAAAGGTTTTCTTCATTTATTCAGTTACAGACTATATGACATAAAGGACAAATAAGTGCCAAGAACTCAGGCATAAATTATACAATCTATTGTATTCTGTAATACTTAAAGAGTCTTGTATTTTAAACCTTGGTTTGCTTGGCAATACACCAGATTTTTAAAGTTCAGAATGTATGTACATTTGGGCATGCACATAGAAGGTAATAAGTTACATTTATTCTCTCTCTTACCGTTATTGAGAGCATCATTGCAATTACTGCTTTGTCAAAAACAAAAATTTTCTGCTCTGCAAGAGATGTAATCTTTTTCAGACTGTCAAACCTAAAGGGAATTTAAATTTGAGAGCTTTCAAAGGAATTGCTGGTGACATTTTAAAGTTTATGACAGAAAGACAGATAATTAAGTGCTATCTAAAGGGAAGGCACCAAAATGAGGCTCTGTGTTTGCCTTTTCCCAGTCTCTGGAAAACCAGCCTCCAACCAGGAGGGTCCAGCACCAGCACTAGCAACGTCGAGATTGCTTCAGACAATTCTCTGGCTTCCTTAGGGTAAATGTCAACCTGAGCTAGCCTGTCTGAAAACATGCAATTTATCTAAGTAGTCTGTAACCTCTTCTTTTTCTTAATCTGACCTGAATTTTCACCCCTTTGTCGCTCATCTTAATGGTGTTAGACACCTGATAACAGTTAACATGGTTAGTGAAACAGAAACAACAAAATCTTTAAATGCGTTAGCAGTCTCTGTAGTGCCTGTTTGCTTTACATTCCTCTTCAACTGTGGATCAAAGCATTTCCTGGGCCCTACAGTTAATCTACTGTACTTTCTTGTTAGGCCTCCAAACACAGGAAGTTTACAGCTCAGGTTGCGCTTTGATTCAAGTACAAGATATTTAAGTACAGGGAAGGTATTTGCCCAGTCTTAAGCCAGTAATTATTCCATAGAGTAATTTACATTCTGACTGATCCCTCTCTGAATCTTACTTAAAAAAAAATACAGCTTTTCACATTTGCCCAGTATATATGATTATTTACCATTGTCTTCATGTGCTAAAGTTCATGTGGCAAGATAATTTTATAAATGTATTCTGTAAGGAATCCAGGAGAAAACGTGGTTTCTTTTTTAAATGATTGATACTCCGCTTTATTCTTAGGAGGCTGAAAATTACATTCCTAAGGAAAAAAAAAATCTCCTTTTGAACAGTTGTTCCTACCTGTTGTGCAAAAATGCAGTGGACTAACTTGGCTACTGCAGTAGTTTTCTAAGCCAGAAGATCTTCTGTCAGTCACATAAGGCTGTGAAAGCACTCAGAGCAAACCTCACTGGAGAAGCACTGCCCCACACTGTCAGGAAAATATTGCTGAATTCCATTATATGAAAAGTTAAGTGTTCTTCACGCATGAAGACCTCTTTGCGAATGTTTTCCATTATCTAAACTGTTGGCCCAGATCCACTGGCAAGAGCAATAATGGGAGTGTAGAACAAGTGGTGAATATTGTCTCTTTTCGGATTTTTAGATGTCTCATGATATTTGGTATTTTTGCTAATCCCTAGTTACTGAATATAGTGATTACATGAGAGAGACAGCTTTCCTTAAAATAAAATAGATGAGAAGTTGCATCAGTGGTAAAAATCAGCCCTTGCTGTTGCAAAGACTTTGAAAACATATACTCTGGAGCTGCAAAATGCCGAATGGAAAAAGAGCCCTGAAATCTGCCTCTTACACATAAATTTAAGCCACTGCAGGACGTTGGGGACTGCAAGCTAAAGTATTTGAGAGTGGGATGTCCACAATCTAGGTTATATGCATTACAGACCAGTTGTTCCTTGCTAGCTTCCAAAAGTAGCATGTAAAACAGTAGTAGCCAACTCACTGCATCTATGCAAAACTACTTTTGCCCAGTGGGGCAGGAACAGATGAAGTCTCTGGGGTCCAGGCATTTCCAGATAACACCAGATGCATGTTAAAAGTGCTCCTGCTCTTTTAAAATAGCTTTGAAAATCAGAAGGTGGTGTTGTTTTCAGAAATGGAAGAATTCAAACTTTTAAATGTTAAGCCAGTGGGAAGATAATGTAGTTGAGGTCATATCTGTTTGCATTGCTAGGACCAAAACAAGACCAAAAAATAAATCTTAAAATGCAGGCTCAATGCAGTGAATGGTGTGGGTGAGCATGGCCACTTTGTGAGCAAGGCAATTTCAAAAATCCATCTGAATTCTTCAAGAAATGGTCTTGATCTGAACTGGAGCAAGAATTACCAGCCTGCGGCAGGGAGCAGGAATTCCCCTGGGCAGCAATATTCATCTGTCCCACTTCTGAACCCGTGCTCCAGGGGGCCCTGCGTGGCCAAAAGTGATGCTCCCTCCCACTCACCATCCCCAAGCGGAGGGTTGTGCTGCTGCAAGAACTGTGAAACCACGCTCTGCTGCTCTGCATTAAATACAGAATCGCAGGGGTAGCCACCTCCTGCCTAAGTCCTGCACGCTTCCAAGCAGTCGCTGCTTGCTTTTACCTCCACGCTTATCGGGGCTGGCATGATGCTGCTCCAGCTGGGAAAGAGTTGCTGCATTCTGCCCTGGTAAGGATTAGGTTTCCATGCTGAATGCAGCCATCTCACTTATTATGTCTAAATGACAGTTTATATGTAATCTTTATACTCCTTCAGAAGTCCTTAGATGCTGCAACACATCTAAGATTTTTGTAAGATTGATGGTTTATTTAGAGACAGGTATTTTATTTCTAAGTAAGAAGACAGACAACACATGAAGAGCAATGAATTTTGTGTGTTGTGTTTGCATGCTTGTGATTGTCCTGACTGAAAAAAAATCGAGTTAAAAATGACCCATCAGGAGCTTGCAGTGATTGTGAATTGTTTTCTGTTTATGGACTGTGGTAGGAGGAAGAAAGCGAATTATTTAGTTCTTCGGCTTTGTATGGTCTTGTTGCTTACCAGGTTTCAAAACAGTTGTAGCACACCTCTTAGAGGA
Organism: Anhinga rufa; assembly: GCA_013400875.1. Taxonomy (NCBI): domain Eukaryota; kingdom Metazoa; phylum Chordata; class Aves; order Suliformes; family Anhingidae; genus Anhinga; species Anhinga rufa. The sequence goes on from VZTV01019747.1 coordinate 6,351, forward strand.
CTCTCTGTCACATTATGGTGTATATCTTTGCTGCTCTCCTCTTCCCCTAGTCTTCAGGTCCCATCTGCAAAACTCGTATATGTTGCAAAGGGTGAGAGCAGCTGATTGAGTTAGTTGTAAAATTTTTAGACTGTCCCAACACCTCTTGCTTCCTTTAATTAAAGTGTGTTTCCATATCACAAATGAACGGAAATTCAGACTTCCACCTTTTCTTTTTGTTGCTTAGGTTTCAGCTGTACTTTGCCATGTGGCCTTTGACATTGTACAAGAAAAGCACCCCATCCTTTTAACAGTTCCTGTCACTGAGGCAGCCCTTCTTCAAGGAGTCACCGGGAAGTTTTAGCTTGCAGTAGTGCCCACGGCAGGAGAAGAGGCTCGAAACGAAGCTTCTTGGAGCTTGGCTGACCTCGGGAGTCACAGGCAGCCTTACTCTTGATAAGCTTTAGTTATTTCAAAAAACAATTATTTGGAAGTTGAGGTTTTAGAGTTGGAGGGAAAGATTTTTTCTTTCTTTGGCAATCTCCAGTTTTTGTGTATATAACAGTAGACACAACAGTTTTCTGGAGTAAAGGGAGGGGAATGCAATAAGTCAAGCTTAGCTGTTACATGTAGTTGGTTTTGTGTATCAAGATTAATAGTAATTGGGATAGGTCATGGAGCAAGCCTCAACTTCTTCAGATTCCTACAGATTTATATAAAATGCTTACCTAGTTTTGTCTCATTGATGGCTGGAATTTAAAAGATATAAAACTGCTTAGTCTTAACAACAGTGATCATTCTTGCTTCAAAGCCCTTTAAAAATATCAGTGTGACAGACTTGGGATGCCGCTTAAAGATGCAGTTAGAAACTGCGGTGGTTGTAATCATGGCCTGTTTCCACAGGGCGCTATTACCAAGCTTATAAAAATGGTGCCTAGCTTTGTTTAGCTTTACAAGGCTTTAACTTTATTCCAGCAGAACCACATAAGCCTGTTTCCCCCCACACCCCATGAGAAGGAGGGAAGGTTTAAAAAGGGGGCCCAGCCGCTACTGCTGAATGCCTGAACTGTGTGCACAAATCCCATTTCTTGAGGACGTAGGAGGCTATTTTGGCTATGGCTCTACATTCAGGAACTGTGCTGTTTGAGTAACACCTCCCATAAAGCAGCCTTCCCTCTTCCCTCTCTCCCACCCCAGGCTATGCCAACAAAAGCGTTCATGTGGCTTCCTGATGTACCTGATCACAGAAGTGATCTGGCCAGAAAAATAGCCTAGAATTTTATTTCAGATTTCTTTCCTCCCCGCCCAGATCAGCTCCTTGATACACTTCACCACACAGCTGCATAAATAGTTGGCTTTGGCAGAGCACAGGGAAAGGATTGGGGTGGGCACCAATGTCCAAAGAAGAAAGGGAGCCAGGGCTGTTTAAACTCTCCTTGCCATCAGACAAATGCTCCAAGAACCACAGTCCCAGCTGCATGAGGTGTAAAAGCACAGGTCTAGATTGCCAGCTGCTTTCAGTGTGCATGAAGAACTTCTGCAAAATTGGGAAGCCATTGCATACAAATATGAAACTCGCCCTGATGCGTTTCTTTTGTGCGGGCTGTTCTCAGTGTGCCATTGCTATGAACCATGCTGCTTATGGTTGTTCAACATTATTATGTTGTTGGATACCATCTGGAAGTAGCTCCGTGCCTCTGAAAAAGCAACCTCCAGATGTAAATAGAAGTGACCATTGGAGTGGGTGGTGCTAGCACTGTGATCCCACAGACGTCTATCCTGCTTACCTTGCCATTAAGATCAGGTCTGCACAATACCAGATCATTTGGCAACATAGATGTGTCCCGAATCAGACTTGGGCACATAGTTACTCAATTAGCCCAAGCCTGCAAAACAGCATGTATTTCAGACTTCAGTTTATGCCGGATTCAGAGGACGGACAGTTCGTAGTCAGAAGTAACGCCTGCCAGAACAGAAATTATCCTTCAGATATACTTCAAAACAAATCAGAACCAGAAATGTAGGTTTGGGCAGGTTCAGTTTTTATGTCAAATAGCTAGATTTTATTTTATTTGGCAATATGTGCCCTAGAGCCAGAGTTACCACATCATGCGACAACAACCTGTAGCACAAGAGCTACAAAAGGAATTAAAAAAAAAACAGAATCTCCCCAGCTAAGTCCAGTTGGTTAAAATCTAGCTAACAAACACTAAACCACCAGCAGCTCATGAAATCTAGTATGCAGTTTTCTCTACTTTTTTAATGCCTCAGACTTGCAGAACTGTTCTGAGGCAGCTGATGAAAAGTAGTAAGAGTTTCTTGTTTTGTTTCGGTGGTGGTCCTCTTTTGCAGAGGGGTAGAAGATTAATTTTGGTAGCTATAGCAACTGAGAGCAGCATCCCTGTATCTTAATGAGTTGGTGGGGTGTATAATTTTAGGTATCCAAGAAAAAACTTTTTACACAATGGGTTAATCTGTTTGCAATTTGAGGTTTTTGAAGCCATCTATGGAGGTGGTTGTATTGCAGTCTGTATGGACGTATTACTGGACTGAATACCTGCCAGGAGGCTGCACCTGACTGAACAGGGCATCTTGCAGAGTCCTTCTGGAAGGAAAACTGGCTACAGAGGTCCATTTGAACTTGGGATGATGGCAGAAAGGAACAGACTAAATTTTTATGAAGTACCATCCTACAGGTCACAGAAAGCAACTTGCAAACATTGGAGAAATGTCAGGGAAAAGAGGGGCAACAAGGTCCATCCGGCTCCGAAAGCTTGTGTGAAAAACTGTATAGCCCAGATGGCCGAAATGGTTTTCACATTCACTGCACATGTAGCCTGCTTTTAGTTATCTCCAGTGTAGTCGTTCTGCTGATCTATGGTAGTTATTCCCCCCTCAGTGCATGAGCATGTTTCCCATTCACATAAATAAGAGTTATGTCTTCGTATCCAGAGAGAGGGGTTTTTATTTGTCTAGTACCAAAGCAGCTTCTCACAGGACTGTTTTCCTCCCACACTCTCTGTTTTGTTCAGCTCTCCTGACCTGTGTTTTCTTTGTTTTGAAGTGTTTGGACTTTTATATTTTAGGTAATAAATGTCAGTAAACTATTGGAGAAGGTGACATGGCTAGAAATGGAGTCCTTAGTGGGTTCAGCCATCTAAACAATGCAACCTAAAATATGAGAGGCAGCTGGAAAGAGAGAAAAAAAATCTTTAAAGTTTTGCACCATAGAAGTAATTTCATTTTATGTGATGATGTCACCATGTTTTTCCCTCTCCTTTCCCCCAGTACCTATCAGTGGGAGTCTTGCTTTGCTGTATGTGGGAAAGCTTACTCTTATGTACAGGACTTTTGTTATTTAGTTATTTTTGTCAATTGTTTTTAAAATCTCTATCACAAGGTACAATTCAAGCAGTGCCAATGATGACTATGGCTATCACTGCTTAAAAGCCTCTAAGCCATGGAGCATGGGTTTCTTTTCTATATGAGTTTAGGTTGTTTAGTTAATAGAGTGCAATACTGATGACCAGGGAACCTCAGGCTGTACAGACAGTGGTGCTGTACAAGCAACCACAGGGTCTTCTTTGACACCTCCCGTTTATCGTCCAAGACTGTTGCTGGGAAGGTGGAGCCGGTGATGTTCACTCAGTGCTAGGTTTGATGTACCAGGATTCTCTGGAGCAAAGGTTCATCAAGTTGGAGTAGTTGATTTTTGCCATTTGTTCTTCCCTCTGTGCAATTCACTTGGCTACAGCCATGCTGTGATGAGGAGGTTAGTGCACTCTCCTCCCTGTGAGCTTCTGGAAGTGTTGCTGATGTCTCTGCTTTTCTCCCCTTGGTTTTTTGAGGGGAAAAGGGGAGGAATGGGAGAAGAGAGGCAGCAACAAATTGTTTGTCTTGATTTGTTTTGCTTTTAAATTTTTTTAATTTTCTTTTCATCTTTTGACACTGTTACGGGCCAGGCCCTCTGCCCACTCCAACCTTTGCCTCCTTTTGTATGACAAAAGCTGTCATGCAACTTCCTGATGATGTCATTTCTCTTGACTTTTTCTGTCTCTTTTCCTTGCAGTCCACAATTTTCCTACCCCACTCACTGCCTGATTAATCAAACAAATGGGCACACAGCCACCTTGGGAAACAATTAGCTGTTTATTAACAATATAACTTCAGGTATAACTGAAGATGTCAGGGAGAAGGCAGGGAAGGTTTCAGCAGCGTAAAGTCAGCAGCGTTGTGGGAGGAATTAGCTCCTGGATGTTCACTGCATGCCAGGTAGCGTCCCCTTGGCTGGCTCCTGTGTAAGTTGGGGGTAAGCTAAAACCACTGGATGGGGGCTGTACTTGTACTTTAAGGAAGTGCCCTGCTTGGTCACCATAGCTCTAGGATAGCTTTGCATTGGGCTATGGATAGATCCTACTCTTTTGCATCCTCTGCACTGGCTAAAGGCGCTGGGCAGTGCACTGTTTGCCCAACCGCTGCCTGGGTTATCAGGGGCTGCAGGAGAAGCAGATTAGGACCATTCACACCGGCAGTTTCCTTAGTGCCTTTGAGAGACTGATAACTTCTGGTGGAGAGGCACTGACGCCAGCGGGCAGTAATCTTTTCCTCCCGGAGAGCTGCCTGCCTTGCATGTGTGTTTATCCCCACAGGTGCGGCTCTTGGAAACACTGTCTCTGCTTCTGGCTTTTGGTGCCTGCAGTAGTATCCCGAGCTGGTCACCATGGCTTGTCCGGCTCCAGCAGTCCTCCCCAGAGCTGCTTCTGGACAAGCTCTCGGGGAAGAATTGCTCGACAGCAGCCTCGTCCTTCACAGATGCCATTATGGCCCTGCTGAGGGCACCTGGGGAAAGGTGTTGGCTTGTGAAAACAGGACGGGCTAGGTGAGGAAACAAGAAGGGACATGAGAATAACTCATTCATTCCAGGCCTTTGAATTTCAGTGCTGCCAGTCAAAGCACAGGGCGCAGCCCGAACAGCCTGGGATGGGTGGCAGGGGAGCGTGCCCACCCCGGGTGTGCAGCCAGCATGCAACGTGCTGCCACAAGAATGCAAGCACAGCTGCAGTCATGCGAGGCAAACACCTTCTGAGCAACAGCACGGTACGGGCGGGCTGCTGGCCCAAATTGCTGCACGTCCCTGAGCCCCTTTACACAAAGGCAGCGCTGAGTATGGGCATGCCTTTAATCTTTATTTCCTATCCTCACCTTCGGGGGAAGTTACAAAAGCAAAGTCCTACCGTGTTTGAGGATTTTAAAACATGGCTGTGACTGTAGATCAGCTTGCTTGGCCCAGGATATAGTGAGCTACTGAGTAGGAGTGTTTACTGAAGTGTGTACCCTGGCATCCTTATCCTTCCTTTGCAGCTGCTATTTACCAGACAGCATTTGTGGTGAGTGTAGCTGGCAGGAAACATCATCTAGAAATGAACTGGATGAGTTAAAGAAATTTTCACACTAACATTGTCACAGGCATTTGAAAATACTTCACAGGAAGGCGTATTTTTGTAACACTGAATTAAAATAACATTTCATGAAGCTGGCTCAACTAAATTGAATTTACCATCAAAATGTTTGGTGTTTTTGTTTTGGGTCCCTGCCTTGTTTACAGCTCCGCTGTGTTACGCTCTGTGTTGCAGAGAGCATCTCCATCCACTCTATTGATGCGTTGTTTCACAAACGTGGCAGCAGCACTGCTAATTCATCAGCGCTGGGTGAGGGGTAGATTTAGACTTTTTCTTGGCAATTATAGAAACTGATTATGAAAATGCACTTATTCCTGTTTTAGTCAAAAAGGCCTGCTATGATGATATTTCTTTAAGAAGCTCAGATTGTTTAACTAGAATGAGAATGTCTTCTTTAAAAATTATCAGAATGAAGTGGCAGGGTTGTTTCTTTCATAGGCTGTTCTGAGATTCAGAAATTGCTTTCTCCATTCTGGGGTTTAACTTGCCAGTCAGATGTAATTATTCTTCTTTACAGAGTACAAAACTATTCTGTAGTTTTGTAGCTCATGACTGGGTCTTTGGGGGTTTTTAATCATCTTTCCAGAAACTGAGAAAACAGCTTAAAATAGATTTTAGAAGAGATCAGAACCCACAAAAACAAAAATATGCAGCCATTAATAGGCACGTCAGTCCACTGTACTGATTCTTCCTCTGTAGGTTGTGCAATCTACCCCTTCCTTTATCCATTGTCTTTGTTTTCTTATTTAGATCCTTGTTTAGATTTCTGGTAGGACTGTAACTCTCTATTTTGTTTAGAAAGTTCCTAGCAGATTGTGGTTGCTATAGCTATATGGGAACGGACTATTTTTGTTGAGTTATTTATTTGAATTGGGGCTCTCTAAAACCCCCTCCTTGTCATCAATCTAATAGAGACGTTCCGACAGTGCATTAGTCACCACTGGGGTGACATGAAGCATAGCACAGTGTTTGGAGACGCCCTTCCAGTGAAAGACATCAAGGTTTAAGCCTCCTTACAGATGTGCAGAGCTGTACTAACCATGCCTAACTCCCATGCATGCTTAATAGGCTTTTTGCCATAAATCCCCATGTGCCGTTGAGCGACTGGATCTTCATAGAAGGGCTGGATTTAATGGGAAGCCTGGATGTCTCTGATTTATCCCATAGCTCCCATCTTCAGCGTTGCTCATGGGGGTGGGTGGAGTGTGCTGCTCCGACACTGACTTCTGTTGCCACCATGGTAGAAGCAGCAGAGAGGGAAGATCTTCCTGCCCAGCACCCAGAAGCAGGCTCAGAGCTGGGGCTTTGTCTCCAGAGCCCTGACAGCAGCATGGCCATGAAACAGCTGAAGTAAACAAACCAACAATACAGGCATTTTTGTACAGAATAGATCCATTATTCTTCCTGACAGCATGACTTGGATTTTGAGTTCTCATTCTGTGTATTGTTCCTTATTTAAAAGGAAAGAGAAAGCAGAACAAGGAATAATACAAATGAGACAGCCTAGGGCTTGTGCTTGCCTATAGGATACTATTAAGGTCCTGTCGGTGCTACAAATTGGAACCATTTTGTAACCAGGTCCCTTAACCCAGCTGTATTTTTAAAGCAGTTGGGCCTTAGAGTCTTACGTGCCTGTGTGATTGATTTGCCTAGGACTTCTACACGGAGGGCAGACTAATAACCAAGAGGCAATAAGCTATTGCTTACTGAGACCGGTTCATTGATCATTCAATGCGTAGAAAACAGAGTTTTTCTTAGCCGGACAACAGGGCTTACACAGTCATATATAGAGTAGCACATGTGTGTGTGTATGCGTATTTACTGCCCCTTCTGCCTCATCGCTATGTGGGATTTAGGCCAGAGGGTGCTTGGCAGGCTGCAGCAGGGATGCACGCTGCTGCGCCTGGGCACGCTGAGTGGTGAGCCCCATCTGTGGCAGGCTGCCAGGCTGGTTTCTGCCCCAGCCACCCATGCTGGGCAGGGCGGCCGGAGCCCATGGCCCGAGGGCTGCTGGAAAGGCGCATGAAGTTGTCAGGGCTTTCTTACAGCAGTTTGTTGCAAGGCTCACACTCAATAAGGTTTCAAAAAGTTTGCATTATATAAATCTTGAGCCCTTTCTGGTCATTTGGACTGGAAGTCCTTACTGTTTGCGGGACACAGAAAAGCCAGCATGGATTCTGGGGAACAACCTTCTTTTTTCTTATTGCAGCAGAGACTGTCTGTGCCTGAGAAACAGCCCTTGAGCCTACTGAAGCGTTAAGGGTGGAGCCACATCCCACCTGCATCAAGAGAATCTGGATTTCCATATTCTCAAAAGCACATGAACTCTCTACCAAGGGGTAATGAGTCTGTGTGGTCTGCATGGTCTGTCTCCTTGCCTGGCCGAGGATGACTTCAGGGGTGCTCCTCCAGCTGGAGGAGGTACGGCTGCAGGGAAGCCATGCCTGTGGGAGAGCTGAGGGAGGGTCTGTTGAAACCCTCATCCTCTCCTCGCGCTGCCATTTTCCAATCTGGGCAGCCATGGCAAGGGACAAGCTATAAAGCTGTCATAGCTGAAATGCAATACACTGTTATCATAATCAGGTTAGCAATCCTGAGCCTGCTCCTGGAAAAAGCACATCAAGAACATTAGGTAGGAAATTGCTCTATGTTTAAAAATTGTTAAAGTTACTGATTGTGTGTTAGAGACATCATTTCTTGGGCTGTTCCATGCCACTTTTGTTTTAATTTCTACACTTGTGGTTTTTCAGGGAGGAACATGGAGTAAATCCTTATTCTACTTTGAAGACTATCTGTAAACCTCATTTTAACTGAACAGTCTGAATGAAGATCTTTCATTCAACTGGACACCATTTCTGTTTACACACCTGCAGCATTTAAACATTGCAGGACTGTTTAAATGCAATGTGTAAATGCATTTGACATTTAATGCGTCTATGTTTCAATGCATAAACAATACATAAATTTATGTTTAAATGCATAAACATTTTGTGACTACCTCAGTTCATGGTTTTAAACATAAATATTTGGGGGTTTTGTCCTGAAGCAAGCAAATTGACAGTGGAGGAATTAAAGGAAACCACAGAACATCTCTCCATTATTGACAGATAATAGATAACAGAGTAACTTTATTGACAGATAAATAAATAAGTGGCTGAGAGTCATATCCATTAATGGTGACCAGCAAACCAGCTTCCCCATTTACTCACCCGATATAGCTTGAGAGGCCGATGCCCGGACACCCGGGAGTGCTGCTCTCTTGCAGCAGGAGGTGGAAAAATGGAGGAGACAAGCAGCGAGGAGGATAGGGCGTATGAGGGAAGGAGGAGGCATGAGGAATTCTGGTATGCGAGTTAGATGCATTAAAAAATCTTTGGCCGAGAGACACGGCAAAATGTGGAAGACAGAGCTGACAGGACTCTAGCAAGAGGTAAATGGGAAGAGATGGAGGTCCTGATACAGGAGGGCATTAAAGCATCCTGGTCAGGAGGCATGGAAGGGGAAGGTGAGGGGACGCAAATGTTATATCTGGAACAGGCGGTGACATCCAGTGAGGATCAAGGGACACAGGGACATGGATGGCATGGAGAGATTGGAGAAGCCCACAGTGGGAGGACATGGGGTACATGCAGAATTGCTGGCACAGGCACACTATGGTCAGCTGCAGGAATGTTCTGTGTGGCCCTGGGAGAAGTTCAGGCCCTTTCTCCCCACACCTTTATTGTTCAACACATAGCGGAGGCAGCATATGCGGTGAGACTGTCCTCAGCAGTGTACTTCACAGGATTGACAGCAATAAAATTTCCTCAGGAAATATATTGTGCATCTGTTATTTTCAATGGGTGTAAGGTGGGAAAAACAGCCAAAGGTAATTCACTGGCTTACTTCCCGCTCATACTTTAAATTTCAAAGCTTAAGCCTTTTTTTTGGCACTGCAGCTGTTCAGCAGAGGTTGTAAAGCTCTACTTTCAGTGGGGAAATTGATCAACTTGAAAACCAAAAATTCTCACTGACACTGTCTTACAAATTCTGTAGTTTGTACTGTCCTTTTATCCTTTTTCTGCTTTTGATTTCTTAGTGTGGGGTAGTTGTGCCATGTTTTTGAATGCCTGCATATGTCTTATTGGACAGTTGTCATTAAACGTATATAAATTTCACACACGCACATAAGCATATGGAAGTCTTGTTAAGAAGGATTTATTCCCTCCGTGGCGATATACAAACATTTGAGGTACGTGAATCAGACTGAATCATGAGGTTAAAAATAGACCAGTGAAGTCTTCGTATTTACTTTCTAAGTTTTAAACCCTGTGGATGTGTAAGGAAGCATTTAAAGTTTTCTCACTTTAATCTTTTTCTCACTTTAATCTTTTTCTCTGATACCAGAAGTAGTAAACAGGGGGTTTTCTTTCCTTTTCTTTTAATGAAAACAGGAGATTCTCAAGACTTGAAATGAAATCCCGAGAATAGGCGACAACATGTTTCCTGCTTCCTTCCCGTGTTGTTCCTGCCAGGGATCCTCAGCTGCTGGGCACAGCCCCTGACCCTCTTGCACCCCCCCTTCAGCCCACCCGCTGACCTTTTCCTCTGCGCTCCTGCCTCTTGCCCCCCTTGGACAGTTGGTGGTGGGCTCAGATGGGCTAAGGCTGCTCCTGCTCACCTTGGCCCCAAGGCTACTGTCACTGGGTGTAAATGTGGGTGTAAATCCCTGACTTGGAGCCTGAGGACCGTAGCTGTTAAACGGATCTCACTTAATCTCAGCCCTTGTTCCTCTTTGCACAGCAGCAGGGATGGTCGGTGGGGTCGGGATGGTGTGCAGCTCTAGCCCACACTGTTTGTCCCCATAATAGTGAGGTCAGGCCCTGTTTATCCTCCTGGGAGTGTAGGGGAACCAGACCCTGCAGGCATTTAATAGCTGCCGATTTAATAGCTGCCGATGGAAAGGCCACCTGTAGCAACTGCAGAGCTGCTGCTGCTGCCAGAGCACCGCTTTCCTTTGTAAACGCAGGAATTGCTGAGCTGCAAAGGTGAGCTAATGAAACTAATGGAGTGTGGGGAGATTATGTAAAATCACCACAATCACCATCCTCTGTAGAAAACTGTTTTCTGTTCTTCCAGTCCTCCAAAACAGGAACTCTCATATGAGAAAGAAATCAAGACATTTTCAACCTGAAAAGGGAAAGTCTAAGAACATAAGTGACTTACAACAGTGTGGAGGGACTTGATGTATGGCACTCCATCTCAGAATCATTTTACCCCTTTTGAACTCTTAGTTGTATATGTCTTTGATAGAGTATTTTATTTTTTAATTTGCTTCCAAAGAGAACCTGAAAAGTATTTTAGAAAATTATATGCAGGGATCTTTCTAAAGGCCTAACATTTAAAATCTTCCGTGAGTGTGTGCATGCATATGTCTAAAAGAAATTTGTGTGTGTATATATATTTAGGCACAAATCACAATTTTCAACACATTTGCTTGGTTTCTGCACTCCAAGTTCACTTTCATTTGCACAGTTGCAAAGCTTTTGCTGTATTTAGTCCTAGATAGGATTCAGAGGGCCATGACAAATTGGTGGTACAATCCTTATCAGCAGTTTTCATAACCGGCAGGACTCAGCTTGGTCCAAGCTGGAGGGGAAGCTGCCAAGGGACCAGCCTAGGCTAGGCACCAGGGCCAAGATGACGACCTCCATGTGAGGGGCACCCTCAGGCTGATGCCGGGGTGATGCCGGGGACGGGGCTGGATGCTCCCCTCACAAGCCGGAGAGCCTTTGTATGCTGGGAGCAGCCCCGCCGCACGGGTGTTTTGGCAGTCGGCGTTAGCCAGCGCACAGTGGTGGAAATGACACACGTCTAGCAGAAGGGGAAAAAGGTGTTTGTCAAAGGAAGGCCAGCAGCTGGACAACTGCAGCTGCAGCTCTGCCTCAGTGTGAAATGTAGTGCCGGGGAGTCAGCAAGGCCTTTGGCTGAGCTCCTCTGAGCCTTTGTATCTACCTGTCGTATATCCTTTTTCATATTTTAGGGAGTCGTTACCCAGTGATTTTAGGAGGCATGGGTCTTCAGGGATGGGACTCTTTGGCTTGCTGATGCTTTTCATCTGGAGTATGAAGTGCTGTTTTGATGACTGATTTTTTTTTTCCCCTCGCTGGGTCTGGAAGATGGTGGAGAAGGGAGTGGCACAGATGCTTTGGAGGATAGTCTAGGCTACAAAGAAGAATTAACTTAATAATCCCTACTGAGACAGTTGCTATTCATTGGTGTCAGATGGTAAGTTATTTAGATCACTCCATCCTCATATATTTCTATAGCTATTTACCTGTACTTCCAAACTACGTTCAGATTGCATTAATGTTTTTTACAAAGCTATCATATGGTTAATTATGGCTGAATTTAATAGTTACTAGCATTGCATATTTGACTGAAAACAGTTACTTTCAAACTGGTGTCACCCTGGGAAATACAGACATTACTTCTGATATTACTTTTTGTGAACAGTTCCGCTGCTTGCTCTCTTCCTATCACAGACAGGTAAGAAATGAAATTAGACTGTTATTTACAAGCACAGGTAAGATTTTAGTGTTGGTTTATATTTTTAATTTCTCCCTTTAAATAAAATTTGTGGATAAATATGAAGGTGAGGAGTGTTTAAACTGAGAGGAAAGAGGCCAATAAATGCAAATGTGGAGCAGCAGGATGTGGATAAAGGATAGTCGTGTTTTGGGGTTTTTTTCTCTCTCTCTGCTTTGAATACTAGTGAAAACTTGCTTCTTGAACTTAGCTTGCATTCAGGTTGTTTCTCACTTGCTGCATTTCCTAATTACTCACCTATTCACATTGGTTTTGAGCCAAGAGAAACTGAATGTTGCTCCTATGTACTCACTTGGTCTAGATATAATTTTCTGTTCAGGCCACCCGTATTGGAGAACATAAAACCTCTGATTCGTTGGGTGACTGAAGCTGTTAGTACTTCCCAGGGATGGCACAAGAAACGAAATCTCAATTAAGAGTGACTTTCCCTTACAAAGCAAAGCCTTTGAATCAGAGCGTATCTCTGAGCCTTTTGTCTGCCAAATGGGTGGGGGTAAGTAATTCAGTTGAGAAGATGCGTCAAGATGGGAAAAAAAGTGCCTGGGGGCATGCAAGGCCTGTTTCCAGTGATGCAGGGATGTTAGCAACATGCTGAGCTTTAAGATCTCAGAGCGCAATAAGGCAGAATATTCCCTTCTCACTCTCTGGGAATTAAATTAGGTGTCAAACCAAAGGGCTTTAGGAAAATAAAATCAGAAAATGTTTGGTTTTCAGCCGGAACTTTTGCATGACTTAAAAATTTTCTGCATGTGAAATCTTGCAAAAATATGGTTCTTTGTTGGCACTGAAATGAGGAGTTGTCACTTTTTTTAGTGTCAGTGCCTTTTATATAAGGGAGTTGTAACTTTAACTCAGAAGCTGTTCAATTATATGCCTAGTTTCCAAAAAATTTGCAGACTACACTTCAGCTAAATTAATTATAAAAATTTTAATAGTATAAAGGACGCTTTGTAGTATATAGTACTTTACAGTATATATACTTTATAATAGATGGTATGAAATCAAGCTTAAGATTCTTAATTCCTAGAATTATGTGTATAACCGAACCAAGTTATTTTAGAGTTCTAGTGGAGACTCTTGTTCCAACTAAACAAGCAGGTTTCCACAAGTGTAATCATCTTACATATTTTGTATTATAGTAATACATAAGAATTTAAAATGAAAGAAAAAAAAATTTGAATATTCAGTTTCACTGTTCCTTCAGTGGTGATAAATGCAGAACTCATCCCCATTGAGAAGTACTGAAAATATATTTACAAAGTCCCTACACTTTCAGAAGACTCATTAGGGAAAATAACGTTGACAAAAATAGGATTTGAGTCATTCTGGTTGGTGAAGACCGGGCTATTTGCATCCCTTGCTGTATCACTGAGAACCACTGCACCCTAAAGGGACTGCAGCTAAATGTATATTTCTCTGAACACAGAAAGTAAATGAAGTAAATAAAAAGGAAATACAATGTAGTGGTGCTATACATTTGGTTTAAATAAATTTGAAAGATATCACTTGAACATTGTATGAAGATGTCACTGTGGAGGGAGGAGTATATATCTCTAAGTGCAGATTGTCTATTTTAAGAGCAAATATAATAAAAAATTAAAGAAACAGGGGTTTATTCTCTTTTCTTCATAAAATCTGAAGGACATCTTTTTTTAATACTTTCAGTTTTCTTCCTCTTATAGTCTGTTGTAAATAGGCAGTAATATTCTTGATCTCAGCTGCTCAAACTTAGGATAGGCTTCCTGAATAAGGAGAATTCTTCTTTAAGCAATTTTCCCCAATACATTTTTGGTATCTTTTTATGCCAGGTGGTTTTTTTTCAGTATTTGAAATATGCTGAAATTGTATTTTCATGCACTGTATAATTAATAGGGCTAAAAAACCCCACTTTCTTCTCCTAATCTCTATTTCCTTTAAAAAAAAAAAAATATGTCCACATTACTTCATGTATTTGTAGAGAGGCAAGGAAATGCCAGCTGTCATTCATTCTGAGGTTGAAGATCTTCCAACTGAGCTAGCACTAACTCCCAGGCAGTTGGGTTTTTTTGAAGGACGTTTTGTAGACCTAATAACTAGGCCTGTAGGTTATTTAAGGTGTTCTCCTCTGGACTCTTCTTAATTGTTTCATAATTTTTTTGAAGTGCAGTGTCAGCAATGAGTCTCACAGCCCAGCTGATAAAGGTCTTGCAATGCTGAGAAGAGCAAAAGATTTACTTTACATGCCGTCTGTTAGTAAATCTTTATACAATGGTTGTTTTTCTATGACAGCAAGAAAGAAGTTGACTCATGTTCAGCTTGCAGCTCCTTTTGTGAGAACTGCCGCAGGGCCAGCTGTCTCCCATCTCCCGCTCATCCTCTGAACTTATTTCTTCCCAAGTGAAGTATTTTGCAACAATATGTCCTTTTTGCATACTGCCTCCTGTGTTTCTTAGCCCATTTCTCCAATTTCCATATCCATCTGTGTATCTAATCATGCTCTCTGATATGCCTGCAGCTCCTTCTAGCTTTGTGCAATCTGAAAACTCAGTAATCGGGTGGAATCACCTGCGTCAGAGGCTAGCCTACGACATGGTCCTCTCTTACCCACTCATGATTTTCAGTGCTTTCTGTTGGTCTCTGCAGGCTCAGGTACTTCTTGCAGGTTGCTGCTGAGCAATGTGAGGACTGTTACTGGCCTTGGAAGAGCCTCAAAATGGACATCTTGGTTGCAACTCTCAAAACGTGAACAGCCCCTAAAATGAGTCTGTTGTAAAAATACCGAGTAGTGCCAAAATGTCTTGACGCATCTTTCCAATTTGATGAGGAACCATTGATAAATACTCTTTGATATGGTTCCCCTGTCTTGCACTGACACGCACTGATAATTTCATGCAGACCCATTCTCTTCATTAATATGCCATGGGAAGCAGCAACAGGAACCTTATGAAAATGGAGATGTATCTCATCTGCTTTCTTCTTATTTGTAAGGTGTATATCATTGTACTGTTGAACAAAAGTTAGCTTTATTTGACAATAATTTACATTATTTCTCACAAAGGCACGTGACCTTGAAATACTTCAAGTAGCACGTGTGATTCTTTGTCCCCGAGCATTTTTTCCTGTAAATTTAGGTCAGATTGAAATGTCAATGGGACCCCTGTGAAACCTACTTTCAGCCCACAAAGATGAGCATTTACTTGCCTGTTTTTTGTCTCCTGCAACATTAACCGTCTGTATCGCTGTGCCTGGATCTGTGCTATTGGCCTCGCCAGACCTGTGCCAGGAGGAATTTGGTGTCCCTGGCTGAGGCAGACGGAGGACAGAGGCAGTGTGGGGCAGCCCTGAGAGGGGCTGGCAGGTCTGTGGGAACCCAGACCGTTCAGGTGACCTCTCTGGGGGTTGGTAGGGCTCAGTTTCTCTCCCTGTTTCACACCCAGGCTGCATCTGCCATGACTACTTCTAGGGACTTTCTCTCACTTACATACCAAAGATACACTTAGTGGCCGGTGGGGTTTGTTTCTCAGCAGCATTTGCATAGTTAGGTCTTTCTGCTTACAAGCAGGGTCTGCTTTGTGTGGTACTATTCAGGAATAATCCTTATTCACCCTGCTTTAAACCTGATTTAGTGATCTATAGTAGGTGTTCAACAGTACCACACCTTTTGTTATTTTTCCCAGTTAATGCCCCAAAACTCTCAACAGGGCTTTCTGCTCTGTCTTTCCAGAGTTTGGGACAAGCGTAGGTTACCTTTGAAATACAAATGCAGGCCTCTCCCTTGCCTATCATTCCCAAACAAGCTGTACCTTTTCTATATTAATATTTCAGTTGTGTGAATTCTCAGCAAGTTTCTGTTACGCCAGTTAAATCTCATACTTTATTATGCATTAAGACTTCCAGTTCCTCCTGTTTTATTCCTCATAGCTCTTCTATTAGCACACAGGCTTTTAATATGTTTGCCAGACTGAGCTGCTCTTTGTTCCTGTCTCTCTTGTGACCTTAGGGTGAACCCCAGTATCTCTTTTCCCCTCTTCCCCACTTCAGAGTTTGTGCTCTTTTTTTTTCCTCCTTTCCATCACTGGGTTTTGACCATTGTCTGCATTGTTTTGGTTGAGAGGGGAGAATTTAGTTCACTTTGTTGTTTTCTGTCTTTCTTCGCTAGATGGATAACAGCAGAATAGCAGGGAATCTGCTGCAGAGCCATTATCCCGTGATCAAAGAAGTCAAAGCACTCTTGGCAGTATCCTCTGCACAGCCTCTGCATCCAGCCCCAACGTGTCTGTGTACATGCACGCACGCACATCTCTGTGTGACCCTCTCCTCTGCCTGGTCTTTTACACTAGTTTGGTAGGGTCTAAGGTGATGCTTAGGGAGCCCCTGTTCCTTCTCCCTTATGCCCATTTATTTTCTAAATTTGTCCTCTTTTCCCTAGGAATCCATGGTTTTGTTTCTGTGCGTTTCCTGCTCCGTTTTTTGAAAAAAAGCTTCTTGCCCCTCCTGAAAGAGAGCAGAACTATGGATGGAGGGAGGCACTAAGGTGCCTAAACACCTGGAGAGGAGCAGGAGTGCTTCCTACTTGGGTTGGGGGTGCCTGGGCTCCTGATAAATTGAAGGCCAACAACAGGCAAGGGAAGAGGCTCAAGACTGTAACAAAGGGAAACAAACTTCTAAATATAAAAAAAAAAAAAACTTGCGACAAGAATCCTGCATATCTGAGGGCTTAGATGTCTTAAAGGAGAGTATGTCATTTCCTTGAAATGGCCACCTCCTCCTTCCGATTGCTTCTTCCTTCTTCCTTTAAAAATCGTGCAGTCTAGTGCATTGGACATATATTTGAGGGCCTCTATGCTACTTAGTCACCTAACTGCTAGGACTTTGCCGTGTTGAACTGACCACTAAACTGCCCCAGAATAACTAATTATCCCACATACTTTTTGCCTGCAACAGTTCCTACACATTAGCTGTGGCTTCCATTATTGCGTACCATAATTTAATGCTATATTTTGTATGTTTAACCATTGATCTGGTACTGTAACTTATCTAGGTAGTTTCAGACTCTGTTTGAAATTCAGCAAAAGTGATCTGCAATCTTTCTGTATTCCTGAAGATGTCTAGGCGTAGATGCAAACTGGTGTGGTGAATTTAA